>JAVYIG010005572.1:0-134108 GCA_035222895.1 Strongylocentrotus droebachiensis | reverse complement strand
TAATACATGATGATAAAAAATTTGCCGGGAAACCGCCTACTAATTCATATATTTGGTAAATTTATTTCTCTCATGGTCTGGTGAGAGAGATAGGGTAGTCCCATATACATCTTTCTGTGTATAGTGCTTGTAACTTTACGAAGAATGAGCCAAATTTCTTATCATTTTGATGATTCCAGAACCTTGCAGATGCTAGATGCTAGATGATCGACCTTTTCTGATCGATTCCACAACGTTTCTTTCACAATGCAATCGCATGACCATTACTGGTCTTTACCTTTAATCCTCGTCTGAATTCAGTTCCCCCCCTCCCGCCGCTAAGCGCGGAAGCTTTTACGTTTCAATAAATCATTCGAAAGAAGACGATTCGTTGTACAGTTCTCGACTCTTAATCCTCGTCCGAAGTCAGGTCCCCCCCCCCCTTCCCACGCGAAGCGCGGAAGCTTTTAAGTTTCATAAGATTATGAGAGAAAGAAGACGATTGGCTGTACAGTTCTCGACTCTTAATCCTCGTCTGAATTCAGTTCCCCCCCCCCCCTCCCGCGTTAAGCGCGGAAGCTTTAAAGTTTATAATGTTATGAGAGAAAGAAGACGATTGGCTGTACAGTTCTCGACTCTTAATCCTCGTCTGAATTCAGGTTCCCCCCTGCCGCGCGAAGCGCTGAAGTTTTTAATTTTCATTAAGTCATTAGAGAAAGAAGACGATTTGTTGTACCGTTCTCGAAAATAATCCTCGTCGGAATTTAGTTTCCCCTCCATCCCGCGCGAAGCTTTTACGTTTCATTAAATTATTAAAGATTCGTATTACCGTTCTCGCCTCTGAATCCTCGTCTGAATTCAGGTTCCCCACTCACGCGCTTCGCGCGGAAGCTTTGACGTTTCACAAGATTATGAGAGAAAGAAGACGATTCGTTGTACCGTTCTCTATACTCTTAATCCTTTTTTCAAAGGTGTTCTTTGTTTGCTCCTTTTTCTTTCTACGTCCTCTTCCGATTTGGGGACCCCCCCCCCCCCTGGCTACGCGCCTGCGGTCAGATAAACACATTTTGATACCTTGTCCGACCCCGCAAGCTAAGGGGTTTAAGGCAATAAATTGCGGTCAGATAAGCATTCAGGGGCCCGCCTTAGGGCCCCTGGTGGGTCGAGGCGGCTGAGCCGGCCCCGGAAGCTCAGGGGTTTTAGGCGTTTAATTTAGGTCAGATGAGCATTTTTTTGTATACCTTATTATTTTATGACACTGGCAGGTCACTATTTGGCGTGGGTTCCAGGGGGCGGAGCCCCGAAAAATCAGGGGTTTTAGGCATTAAAATTACCGTCAGATGAGCATCTAAGGGCCCGTCGTAGGGTCCTAGGTGAAATCCAGGGCAGAGCCCCCGGGAGCTTCGGGGTTTTAGGCATTTAATCACGGTCAGATGAGCATATTTAGATGCCTCATTAATTTTTAACACTGGCAGTTAACTATTCTTTCTTTCTTGCTCTCATTCTATTTTATTTCTCTTTAATATAATTTTTCAAAAAGTGGGGGGGGGGGGCTCGAGGCTCCCAATCACCGCCCCACCTCGGGCCTGACATGTAGGAATCTCAAGAATCATATTTCTTGCCTGGCTGTAAATTTAGTAATTTGTCATTCTCCAACAAACACATATTAACAAACGTATTTACTAAAAAGTAAGGAAAAATCTCGGAAATTATGTCATTTCTTTCCCTTTCCTTCCTTCTCTCTTATTTTTTTGATTGGGGGGGGGGGGGGGTCAACAGCCTGGGAGGCAAGGCCCTTTCGGCCCCCCGATCTCCTTCTTCCCCCTTTTCTTTTTTTTTCTTCCTCTTCTTTCTTTCCCTTCTCTCCTTTTTCCCTTCTTTTCCTTTCTTCTCTTTTTTTTTTTTTTTTTTTTTTTTTTTGCGGGGGGGGGGGGGGGGCCAAGGCACGCTCGGCCTCCCCCCCTGGATCCGCGCCTGATTTATAGCTATATAATGAAGAGATAACAGGAGTGGTTATTTGGGCAGAATATAGAGCAAGCTCTATTATCAAAACCAATATTACCAATTTACCATAGTGCTGACCAAAATTAGATATTATCAGCATGGATATGGGAAAAATTCGTGTAGATAATGATGATGAAATAATGTTTGGTTTACACACGAGGGCGTCAACTGTGTTAATACTGTGACCTCATGCATGAGGGCCTACAATCCTATTGTTACCCCCCCCCCCCCCCCGGGTTTAGCGTGTTGATATTTTATTAAAAGTCTTGACAATAAGAAATACATCATAAATTCTTTTCTTCAAGTATCCCCTTATTTGCATCTATCCCATATTTTGCTTTTGGATTTGGTACTGGTGGATTAATATGAAGAAATAAACTTGTTAACATGATGATATATGTCTTAGGTTCCATGACACATGCTCCGCCGACGATTGCTCCGCCGACATTTACTCCGCAAAACGCGACAATTGCTCCGCGACATTTGCTCCGCGACATTTGCTCCGACGTCAAATGCTCCGCCGACAGGTGCTCCGCCGACAGTTGCTCCGCCGACAGTTGCTCTCCGATCCAAAGGTGCGGCCTCTTGGAAGATATGAATGCTCCTCTGGTAATTAGTGCAATAAATGCTCAGCCGTTTTTTGCTATTCCCCATGTTTGATTACAAAGAGAAAATCAAGTTATAGCTCCTTATGCAAGTTCTCCGGCGAAAGATAATTACTCCGCTCAAAATCTGTTTCATGTATTACTCATTAGCTGATCCAAAGCTCAAGGCTATCTCTCTCTCTTTCTCCTCCTTTTCCTTTTTACACCCTTTTCTTGTCTTCTTGGCTCTTTTCTTTCCTCTCATGCTATTAGTCTTTTTTAAAGTTCATCACTTTTTCTCTTCTCCCCCTCTCGAGTTCTATTTCTCTCGTGAAATTGTAACGTAATGTAGTACATTCTTGTTTAGAATAGTATTTTCAATAATATCCACTCCGTTTTGTATAGGTTTCTTTCCTTCAGTTAAGTGTATGTAGCTTTAAGGGACTCACGGAGCCACCGGAAGAAGAGCAATTGGCTTATTATGAAGAACTAACATCAAACTGCAACAGAATGATTTGTATAAATGGGAATAAGCAGAAAGGCTACCATCTAATTTTCCCGTCTGAATGGGTTCTCTTCTCTACGTATAAGTGCCCTTCAAAGCTTATTTTGATCCCTCCCCTGTTGTTTTCTAGAACTTCCATGATGAACTAGTACATTGTAGTAAGATGCATGTGCTTGCTTGCATTGAGGTTATTTCAGGTCTTACATATTGATGAGCTGTTTGAAATTAACTAGGAGGTATGCGCGTATTGGGGAATGTGGCTTGCTGCTCTATTTGTTTTTAAAACTTCCCACGACATGTAATGAGTGTTTAGTGTACATTATATGGGACGTACAGTGATAGATGGAAAGTTATTTCAGTATATTCAAAATGACTTTTAGGTATAAACTCCTTTTTCCTCCCACTTCATCAACATTCATTCATTTCATTTCATCTACATTATTTCATGAAATGCATTCAGAAAATGAAGAAGAAAAAAGAAACGAAAATAACCCGTGTAAAAAAAATATTGTCGGCGAAGCATTTGTCGTAGTACTAGTAGCATTTGTAGTTTATGGGACACTTTTTGGGCGGAGCAAATGTCGTCGGAGCAAATGTCACCGGAGCAATTGTCGCTTCAGGCGGAGCAATTGTCGGCGGAGCAAATGTCGGCGGAGCAAATGTCGGCGGAGAAATTGTCGCTTCAGGCGGAGCAATTGTCGGCGGAGCAAATGTCGGCGGAGCAAGTGTCGCTTTCGGCGGAGCAAATGTCGGCGGAGCAAGTGTCGCTTCAGGCGGAGCAAATGTCGGCGGAGCAAATGTCGGCGGAGCAAATGTCGGCGGAGCAATTGTCGCGTTTAACGGAGCAATTGACGGCGGAGCAATTGTCGGCGGAGTAATTGTCGGCGGAGCATCTGTCGGCGGAGCAATTGTCGGCGGAGCAACTGTCGGCGGAGCAACTGTCGGCGGAGCATTTGACGTCGGAGCAAATGTCGCAGAGCAAATGTCGCGGAGCAATTGTCGCGTTTTGCGGAGTAAATGTCGGCGGAGCAATCGTCGGCGGAGCATGTGTCGGGTTACCATGTCTTATTTATTCAATTTCCAATGTTTGTCTGAACGTGTTGAAAACAATATATTTTTTGGCGATCAAAGTTTTATATAGGCCATGGTGATATAAAGGGGAAATCAATCCTAGCAATATTAAAATTTGTTGCTGAATTTTTAGCAACAATCGTTCGCCATTGCTGCTTTTTAATACAACCATGACGTGATAATTTATAATTTCAGACTCACAGTAATTTGTTTTACAGTTGATTCTAATCGGTTGATTCCAATGTTTAAAGGATTTAGCAAAAAGAGAGAGAGAGAGAGGGGGAAGACGTGAATATTCTTTCGATTATTCTTCTATTTTATAATGCTCTTTGAATATTTGTATGACAATAAAGGACATTGTTGTACTTTGTTTGTATACCATCACGTAGCAGATAAATTCGTCACTGAGAGCCAGGTTAGAAAATATAAAACAAAACTGGATTCGAACCCCTGGCGTTACACCCCTCAATCTCTCTCTCCCTCTCTTTTTCTCTCTCGCAATACGGTTTGAGATATGCAAGTGGCATTTACCGCCCCGCCCCTTTTTGGAGCTACGTCACTCATTTGCAACTTTAACTACTTTATTCCATACAATAGGCTTACAATTAAAAAAACACTCATAACAAGGAAGATGAAGTACATGTAAATATTTATAATAGCTATCTTTTCCCAGGTAAGTAATTAGCTGGTCTTTGGAAGTGCAATATTTTTTTATAGAAATATTTTCAATATGGATTTTTCATATTTGTATCATTGGTTTCCATACTGATGATGAAATAACGTTTTGTTTACACACAGTAGCATCAACAGAGTTAGTGTTGGTGGCCTGCAATACTGTTATTATCCCCCAGGTTTAGCGTTTTCATTTGTTGTTTAATGTCTTGACAATAGACAATGTTTATTAAAGTATTGTCTTCAAGTAAACCATTATTTGCATATTTCCTAGGTTTTGCTTTGGTATTTGGTACTGCAGGACTAACATTTAGAAAAATTAAACTTTTTACATGTTCAAATTGATGTCTCAGTCAATGTATTTCCAATGTTCTCTGATCGTTGTCAGTACAATTTATATTTTGACATTCATAGGGAACATCAATATATAGCAATACTGGTTGCTGAAATCTAGCAACAATCGTTCGCCATTGCTGCTGTGTAATGCAACCATGACGTGGCAATTTGTTCTTTCAGTTAGGACTCACAATAATTCGTTTTACAGTTGATTCTGCTCGGTTGATTCCAATGTTTGGAGGATCTAGCCGAGAGAGATGAAAATGAACGCCGATGTGTTATTTTCCTTATGTGTTCATCGTCTATACAATGCTATTTATATTTTGATGACAATAATTGGGGAGCTATTCATAAGAAACAGTCATATGGTAGTAACATGGTAGATTAATTCACCAGTACCAGGCTTAATATTATGAAAGGTAACTGAATTGTAACCCCGGGACATACCCCTTTTCAAGTTCTCTCTCTCTCTCTGTCGCAATTAAATCAAATTCAATTAATTCAAATTCAATTCAAATGTTATTGATTAAATTCCAATCAAATTAGATCATTCTCAATGTTGAATAACATTTGATAAACAATTTCAAAATTATAGTGTAACATAGATAATTCAGTGCAAAAGTTAAGATTACAATAAACAGGAATTACACAAATTAACGTACTACTGCATGTCTCTTCTTGAATATAATACAGAGAAAGAAAAAAGAAAAAAATACAACATCATAATATATATTTTTTTAAATATAAATTATGTTTTATGTTTACCGACCCCTTCCTACGAGATGATCCCGACAATACGACCCTATTCCAATCCAACCACTTGGGAGACAGTGAGCTTGGGATGACAATAAACAATGCTTTTTACTATATTAAATGTCAGCGAAATTATTGATATGGTAATAATTAATATTTTATATAAATACAAAGGAAATAAAACATCAACCATAAAACAACGACAAAACAATCAATGTTCTACTAATCTCATATTTGGTCGTATCTCTATCTTATTTTAGAATTGATATTGCAAAGTAAAAATATATTTATAGTACAAAGATAAACAGCAATGTAAATGAGCAAAGGAAATCATCCGGTTTCCGGTATGATGGCGCTAATCATTGCTGCTAGTTTGTTGGTACCAATGAGAGCTTTTGATGTTTCCAATTGTAGGGATTCGGATAGGAATGTTTTGTAGCATTTTTCTAATATTTTCATATCATTTATCCAATGCTTTCATATCATTTATCCAGTATACAAGCACCTAAATTGTTTGATTATCAATAATTCGTGTCACATTTGCATCCGCTCTGTTAATTCCACTGTTGAGAGGATTTAGCAGAGAGAGATACAAGAATATTCTCACGATTATCCATGATGTATTATTATTCGTATTTGTTCATCGTATTTTCAATAATATTTGAACATTTCAATGACAATACACCTTTAAATATTCTGCTACTATTTTCACGTAGTCACATGGCAATCGCGTGACAAATAAATTCATTAGTACCATGTTGAATAATTTGAAAGAAAATTCAATTTGAACCCCGGGCAGACCCGTTCACCCCCTCTCTCTTTCTCTTTCGCAATACAATAGGAGAAATACACGTACCCTTTTGCCCCCCCACCCCAATTTGTAGCTACGCCACTGACTTACAACAAGTTTTGTTACGACACAGAATAAACCTCATATACCTTAATCTGCTGTCCTGTCTCATCATTGAAACTACCGGTCCCTAGCAAGGTCCAACCCCCACCCACGACAGATTTGGCGACGAGGATGGGATAGCAACGATGAAGATGACATCCTCCCTCGTTGGCTGTATCTTCCAAGACAGGATGACACGACTTCTGGTCTAGAAGTAGGAACACCTGTCCGACGCTCAGCAAGAGCTAATAAAGGTGTGAATCGAAACCCTTTTCGATTGCCAACTTCAGGGATTACTGGACTTCCCACTTGATATTGTAGGGATAAAGCTACAACACAAGCGGGGAAGGGGATGGACTTCCCACTTGATATTGTAGGGATAAAGCTACAACACAAGCGGGGAAGGGGATGATATATATAATCAGTTTGTAAATAATATTTTTCAGCCCAGTTTGAAAGGAGTATGGAAACAAGTGAGGCTGAATAATAGCAATAGACATTTCTTTCAGTCAGGAATCTCTTTTTGATTATATATTTTTTCTGAGAAAATAGCTGTGGTGCATATTGAAGTTGCAGATACAACTTTGCTAATGTTTCTTTATCCATTGTAGTGTACATTTGGTATATTAGAATTCTGAATTGAATTCGTGTTCAGGAAATATTGATATGTGAAGTTGTAATGGAGAAACAAGATTTTCAGTTTCTTTGATATTTGGAGAGTATAATATTGATATGTGGAGTTATATAGAAACAAGATTTTCAGTTTCTTTGATATTTAGAGAGTATAATATCAACACACAAAGATTTTATACACTGGACGGTTTGTTGATTGGTTTAAAATATGAATACATCTACAATAGTCAATGCATTTGGTATTTTTTGGTGTAAATACAGGATCTATTGTCGAGGACGACAATGTGGCAAGCAGGGAAGATGTCGGAAGTTAGATATTTGTGAATGTTTTTTTTTGTACATACATGATCTATTGTCGAGGACGACAATGTTGCAAGCGGGGAAGATGTCGGAAGTTGGAAATTTGTGAAAGTCTTTATTTTATGATGTTTAAGTTTAAAGCAAATTTATATTCTGCTTTCAATTAAGTGTTACGGATCGAGGTTAGATCGGATGTTTTTTCACTTGGAAAATTCCTTTTCCATAGTATGATGTGACCTGCATAGCTGAGTCAGGTGTTTAGTTCCGTTATACGCTAGATTGCGTAATGACATTAGGCCAAGTAGCAGTGACATTCCTTTTTATTGTATGCATGAATTAGTCCTTATGTTAACGTACGTACGTACGTACGCGGCATGGGCGAGTAGTTCTATCTTGGGTGTGGTTAGCTCAGACACCAATTGAGCATCCACATGCACGGACGTGTTCTAGGTCGGGCAAGCTCTGGTTTTGGAGATTCTTCGGGTATGTGAATTTATACTTGTAAATGTATTTTAATCTTAATTGAGACATTAAGAAGTTACTTAGGATTCGGAACAGAGTTTGTATAGTATTTTGCATTTGGTTAATTGGAGTGCATGGATGACTTTTTGCTACAATTTCTATGTCGTGTGTAAACGTTTATGAAACGTCTTTCGATGTAACAAGTTCATAGCTGTCAGTGAAATCACTGTTGTATTTGCTTTGTTAATTATTTCATGTTTAATAATAACAAGTGCAGAAACTTGCTTGTTTTTAGTAGTTGAAGAGAATTATCAACTCAGTTATTTTTTGTAGTTATGAACGTAGAGGGCAGCATTTTGTATACCAAGATGGCGGCGCCCATGAATCGTATATACCGACTTATGGTATGAGGGTGTGTTTTTGTAATATAATCATAGATATTGAATCTTGATAGAGTTTTTCCGTAGATAACATGTTACATTGTATATATTTAATACTTAGTGTATTTTCAATGTAGGTTTCCATGGTTACGGGTGTATTGACTTTTCATTTACAGCTGGGAGATATGGGACTACAGCTGGTCCAGGCCTACATGTACTAGGTGATGTCTGCATTCTGCTCGTAGCAGTGGCGGGTAGAGAGTGACTGTGGAGTTTGCAGTCTGGTTGTTGCTTGACATTTGTTTGACCTTGGGTAGGCATCTTTTGATATTTGTTTGATATGTTTAATCAAACAGTGATAATTTTGATGTTTATAATGCAGTATAGTATAGTAATATTAATGAGCTTTCTGATTAATGCTTTACCATGTTTTGTAAATGCTTTCAAATAATATTATAAAGGATAATTTATCGAGGGAATGAATTGATTCTTTATCAGAGGGTTTGATAAGATAATTCACTTTATGGAGTTAAGTGTAATTTTATTGTCTTATATCTGGTTGATGATTAAGATGTTTTGAATATTTAGATAAATATTATTTGATTATGAGGAATCTTTAACTAAAGTACGAGATACATATATTGTTTGTAACAATATATGATTATTCGATGATTATAGAAGTCTGTTTGGTTTTTATACAATACATGCATATTGAATATGTATGTCAACGATGATATTGAAATATTTGAAACTGTAATGTGATACAAGTGATTTATCACCGATTTTATCTGTATCTTTACAGGGTTTTTTGTTACGACACAGAATAAACCTCATATACCTTAATCTGCTGTCCTGTCTCATCATTGAAACTACCGGTCCCTAGCAAGGTCCAACCCCCACCCACGACATTATTACAAATAGTAGGTCTTAAAGCCCCTCTAAAATGTTGGGAGCCCCAACAATTTGATGGCAACATTTCACTTAAATTGTATCATAATGTGAAATAGGATGTCATTAGATTTAAGAAACATTTGGTTTGAAAATTCTTGCATAGTTGTTGCGAATATTAATGAAAGAATACTAAATGTAAACCCACATTATGTTTTCTTTTATCAATATTTGTCTTCAAAAACATTTTTTTTTTTTTTGGGGGGGGGGGGGGAATATGTGCAGAAGAGTGTCTTAAATGACATCCTCTTTACAATTTAAGTGAAATTTTGCCATCAAATTCTCGGCGAATTTGGGGCGCCTAACACCTTAGAAAGGCTTTATAATAGAATTAAAAAAATACTCCTGGAAAAAAGGATGATGGAGTAAATTCTTGTTTATGGTTAACTTTTCACAGGTTTGTAATTCATGTGCATGATTGGCCATAGTAATAATACAAATTAGATATCTTTATTATGTTTGCATAATTCAAGTATATAATGATGATAATAACTATTAATGTTTGGTTTACACACGGTAGCGTCAACGTTGTTAATATTGTTCTCTCCTTGAGGGCCCTGCAATCCTATTATTATCTTCTGGGCTTTGATTTATTCACCATGATGACCCGTGTAATGCATTTATGTTATGCCCTTCACAGAACAATGGAGCCAATACCATGCTTACAGCAAGTCGAGCTTATACGTCTGTCCAGAAACATACCTCATACCAGTTACTCAGAACTGAGCGTCGCTCTAGGGTACTCCTTTGAACTTAGTCAATCAATTCTCTCAACTCATCTCAAAGAATACAATGATGCTATGGTGGATATCCTGATCAAGTGGAATACTAAACAACCAGATTCAAGTCAATCACGATCGATCCTGGCGAGGAAGCTTCATGATGTGGATCTTGGTGGATTGGGACAGAAATTGATGGAAGGTAAAAAGTAACTTAGATGTAACTGAATGAACTATATATTTAATTATTGTATGACTGTTTATGATATTCAAAGTAAATTTGATCAGTCTAGCAGTCTAGCTGTATTTAGGTTTATTGTTTGATTTCTAAATTTTTAATATTATTCGTATCTAAATATAAAATATGTTTTGATGTTTGATCCTCTCGAGCCATGGATACATACATAACATTATAAATTAATACTTTGTGTAAATTTCCCGTAGGTGAATATCTCCCAAAGCAGCTGCAGGACTCACATGATCAAGAGCAAGAGGCGACTCCACTGCAAAGTAGCTCAGGTATGATTGCATTAAACCAGTGATTCTTCTTCGTGGAAAGGGGGGGGGGGGGGTAATAAGATAATATGCCATCTACACTGTTAAAAAAATTCTCCATAAAAATACAGAAAAGTGCCTGCAGCAGAGTCTCGAGAACTCCTGTAATTTTACAGAACTTTGTTATCACAATTCACAAGTCATCAGTTTTTTAACAGCAAATATGGAGGTGATAAATACAAATTTTCTGTTTTTTATATATATATTTTTCCAGAACTCTAGAGAACTCCAGTTTTTTTTACACCATATTTGTAACCATAATTTAAAGCTGATCTGTTTAATAACATACAATCTGTAAGTGATTATAACATTTCATTTTTGTAAAAAAAAAAGACAGAAAAGTGTCTGATTCAGGGTTTACAGGAATCCTTTAGCTTTGCCACATTTTTCTTTTCACAATTTACAATTCATCTGTTTTTTAGCCGCAAATCTGCATATGATAAATGAAATTTATTCTTAAAAAAACAGAAAGATAACTTGCCGAACTACAAGGAACTCCTGTAATTTTGCAGCAGATCTACTATCAAAATTTACAGCTCATCTTTTTAATAACAAGCCATCTGTGATACATGAAATTTATCTTTAAAATAAAGACAGAGGAGTGCCTGAATCAAGGTTTACAGGAGTGCCTTAATTTGACTACATATTTCTCTTCAAAATCTACAGTCCATCTGTTTTGAAACAGAAAATCGGCATGTAAAAAAAAAATGAATAAAAAATAAACAAAAATAAAAAATAGAAAAATTATAACGGAATGAAAAAATAATAAAAAGGGCAGGGTGCTTGCAGAAGTCTCGAGAAATTCTGTAATTTTATAGCATGATTCATAATTTACAGCCAATCTGTTTTATAACATTTGTGTGTAATAAATGAAATTTCTCATGAAATTATTTAAATTATATCCTATAGAAATCCTACAAACATGTTCATGAAAAATCTGTAAGACCTTAATGCTAGAGTGTGTATGTACAAGTTACCATCAAAACACACACTAAAAAAATAAATCTTGTGACTGCTGCAGGCACCTGCTTTAATTTTACAGATACACAAGTCAGTCAAACAAACAACTGCAACATTTTGTAGTTTTTCAAGGGTTTATTTATCATTACCAATTACAAACATGTAAATACTGATCTGCAAGGAGCTTAATCAACAGTAAAACAATAAAAGCAAACTTCAGTAAGTAGCAAATATATCAAATGTAACAAAAACTATATGGCCTAACAAACAACTGCAACATTTTGTAGTTTTAAAAGGGTTCATTTATCATTACCAATTACAAACATGTAAATACTGATCTGCAAGGAGCTTAATCAACAAGAAAACAATAAAAGCAAACTTCAGTGAGTAACAAAGATATAAAATGTAACAAAAAACTATATAGCCTACGGGGTGCCCCCCCCCCCCCCCATGATATGAAATCGTAAAGAGTCATGTTTAACCGAGGTATATCATTTATTGCTAATTCATGATCGACATGCCACCACTTCTGGCGCAGGTGAAATTTTTTTTCCTCTCTCTCTCTCTCAAAAAAGGGCCTCCTGTATAGACAAGCATGACATTCATGCTATAAACCTGATAAAATTTATACCAAATAAAAGAGGAAGATACTCTTTTAGGACATACCACAGTCTTTGAAGAATAACATACATTAGAGATTATATAGATTTTTGAAAGTGGACTTTTTTTTTCTGACTCACCCTGTATAGATGCCTAAAGAAAAGGGCACCTGCATTCTTCATTCCTTTACAAAGATTATTTTGGCTCAAACCAATAATGAAAACCTTTAAAATCTGGAGGCATAGAACCTACTGCAACACATGACTTGTATGTGATTGGCATATTTAAACACATACAAAACATAATTTAACACATTTCTAAAAAAATAAATGATTGGCATGATCAGATATCATATTGCAAATAGTGTGAAGTGCAGAAAAATACAAATCACAGTCCAAGGATCATAACATGTCGCTCTTCTGGTTGGGTAGAAGAGAAGCCTTCCAATCAACCATCTAAACCAAATTCTAACGGGATCCCTAAGACCACTTTGAGGTGCTCTTTCAGATGTGCTATAACAATGCTAAAACTGTGCCGGGGGGGGGGGGGGGTCTATTTCAAACATGTCCATTGTAACATAGAAAATGTAAACAAAATGCACACTAAATCTAACCTGATGATATTTTGATGCAATTCTGCTCGATTTGAGGGTCACACACTCAATGGTCGGAATTCACAAAGGAAGTTTAAGTTTAGACCATGGTTTATGCAGATTTTGTGTATGATTAGCTGACAAAGATCCAGTATAAATGCACGCTTTTGGCAAAGTACTAGAAATTCATGATTTTTGCCATGGTTTAAAGCTATGGTTTAAAATCATAGCAACAAGCATGAATTGAGCGCCCTTTGCCATACAGCGTGCCTTCATATTGGACCTTTCTCAGCATACACGCTAAATTAAGCGCAAATTATACACAAAATCTACATAGACCATGATTTAACCCCCCACAGAGTTTAAAGGAGAATGAAAGTCAGACATTTACATGATTTCAGTGAATGGAGAATACCAATGAGACTTAACAGTAAAAGTTTGAGCAAATTTGGATAATCCTTTTTTGGGTTATGGATTTTTGAAGTTTTAAAAAATCCTTATTATGGACTTCCTTAAGTTGGCAATTCCGCTAGAATTTGTGATGTCATTGTGCTCAACTCTCCATTGGTTATGTACAGAGAGTTTCACAACATTTTATTTTTATAAAATATTAAAAGGGCAATTGTATTGATTCTTTCAGACATACTGCAGAATTGATGTAGCCATGTCATACAAAAACAAAATACACTGGCGGAAATATTATTTTTGATGAAAATTAGAAAAAAGTGAAACTCTCTGTACATAACCAATGGAGAGTTGAGCACAATGACATCACAAATTCTGGCGAAGTTGCCAACTTAAGGAAGTCCATAATAAGGATTTTCTAAAACTTCAAAAATACATAACTCGAAAACGGATTATCCAAATTTGCTCAAACTTTTACTGTTAAGTCTTGTTGTTCTTCTCCATTCACTGAAATCATGTGACTGTCTAACTTTTATTCTCCTTTAAGCCTCCTTTGTGAGTTCGGGCCAAGAATATCAAATTAATATGGCCATCAGTTCTCATGATTGAAGATGGCATAATGTACATTATTTTCCTAAACAGCATATAAATGTCTATTTTTGTTCTCAAAATACCCACTTGCCTCAATGAAAAATATGTACATGTTTCCAATAAAAGATGAAGATGATGTACATAGCATAGCTGCCAACCTTTGAAAACACAAATTAGTACATACTCAGCACCTCAAAAATTTGTATTTTTCAACCGATCCTCTTCTCAACTATTTCAAAATGTAATATTGTTGTATCGCAGTGCGAGTGCGTGTCGCTTGCGATTTGCTAGCAACTGCTTACAAAGTAAATACTTTTTTGCTTTAAATTTGTTCTGTCAACATTATATTAAATTTAATATACATGTATGAATATAAGAACAATGCAGGTCCATGACAATTCATTTCAAGTACATAGCTAAGAGAGAGACATGGGTTGTTCTTATATCCATATAAGTACCTTGGACTACAAACTTTTTACAGATCTGCCAACCTCTGGGAATGAAAATTGTATTCTTTGGTCCCCAAAACTGATGTGCACTGCTCTTGCAGATGAAAAAAAAACAACAACATTGAAACACAGGTATAAACACAGTGGTTTTAACAACATGATTAAAGACATTGGATCACATTGCTATGATTGGGAGAAAACAAATTACTTGAAAGTTGAAGTTACCTGAAATACACATTCATCCAATTACCAATACTTATGTAAGTTTTATGAAATAGAGACATATAGAGATGATTTTTCTATACGATTTAACAAAAAACACCAAAAAACGAAAAAATCTTACTGGTTGGCAGCTCTGACATAGGTTTTCACACAAAACACAACTGAAATATTAAAAGGGAAACTAGCCATCTAAACTTGCATTGATAATGTACGTTCAAAACTGCCCACCAACGAGCCAAATGTAGCCAAAGTTGTGTGATATTGGAACACACATTGAGAGTTTGTACTGGTTTTGGTCAAGGAACATAGGAAAGAAATTATGTAAACCAACTATACTAAAAACAACCTTCAAAAGAACAAATATATATCAAATGATAGAGGAATACATATATAGGACCTAGTGAGGCTTTCTTCTCTCATGCCTATACAAATTAAAGTAAAATACAAGTAACATAGCAAACTGATCTGATAATCTATTGGCTTGTTTATCAAAAGCTTTTTTACCATCTTTTCTTCATGCATCATATCCTATTAAAAAAAATCTGCCAGTCACTTTTGGTCCATAAGATAAGCAATTTGCAGGTTGAAAGAGTAACATATGATTAATAACTTTCAAAACACTTCTATTTGCAAGCAGTTAAATCAGTTGCTATAGACTAATTCCCTACAGACCATCCATTTAAGATTTCATTCAGCCTGGTCTTTTTTACAGCTCACCAAGTTTTGCCAAAGTGTTATAAAGCAAAAACTACTATGAACATGTTGTGATTTTGATGTCAGTTACTAAAGTTACTAAAGGTATTTTTTTGCTACCCAGGGGTCCCTACAGATGGCCCGCACTGGGACCATCTGCGGGGACCCCTGGGTAGCAAAAAAAATTTCCTCGCAAGTCACCAAAGCCTAATGTGACAGGGCCTTAAGGAAATGTTGCTCTTACCAATGGTATTAATAAGTTGATCTGTGTGCTATCAGAAGTGTGTCAGGCATTGTTCATGGGACACCCTGTATACATAGTTGAAGAAAATCAACATTCAGGTTCGCTTTCAGGAAGGCTGGCGAAAGAATCAGTTCTTCTACTGAAGGGACTGGTAGTGGCTGGACGTCAGGCTCTGGGGATAAAAGCCAGTACATCCCGGTGAATTGGCCACAAGTCTTTAGTTCATTTTGAAGCCAGTTGCGGTCATCATTGGTAATACTCCTCGTAAGAGGGTTATAGTCCTTTGGTGGCGGGTACATCTCATCAACAGATTTAACGGTTGCTGGTCCCTTCTTCTTACGCCACTGGCATTCAACGTCTGTCCTGCTGATGTTGTGGATGCCAAAGATGATGAGGGTTGCTGCGTGGCTGCACTTGTAGTGACCACGCGGACAGTCGCACCTTGACGAGGTAATGCTCTTCTCACCCAGCTGTACCTACAAATTAATTTGAGAAATAAAAAAAGAGAAAACCAATTAGAATATAATAACAAAATAGCACTGAAAATGCCAATTAAAGTCATAAAGTTATTTAAAAAATAATGTTAATTCATTGTGTAATCCATCCATGTAAGTAATTATTATATAGAATTTTTAAACAATAAAATACAGAACATATTCATAATATATGTTTTCACTGAAAACAAAACAAAAATGGGTAAAGCACACTGGAGCTGGCCATCGTGTATGAGGCTGTAATTTGTCTTTAGTTACGTTAGCTCTGATTCTGAATCTGAAGTGAAGGCAACTGGCTTTCGACCTTGACTATTTTCCTTCATTTTTTAAAGGATATGATCATATGGATGGAGTAAATGATAATCATGTTCAATGAGTTAGTATTCAAACCGAGAAATAAATCACGGAGTTCATGTCACAAACTTTGCAAAGCCTAGTTCAATTTCAAACCCCCGACAGTCGTTGAATTTACTGTGCACAAACACAAATATGCGCGAGTGGGACTACAGACAGTAGTCCCACTCGCGCATATTTGTGTTTGTGCATGTGAAGACATGACATTTTTTCGTGAACTACAAAACTCACCACAACGTTGTAACTTTTGTCTTTCATGCTGGCTCTAACAACTCCACGTAGTTCACCTGGAAAATAATCAAATTTCTCTACATGGTCTGATTTGTAGTGGTTTTCCCCTCGTTGCAGTGATTTCGGCTCGTCTGAAAAAAAAGATGCTAAGGCTGTTATCGAAATGGCGTCCATATTTGCTAATGCAAAGTCAATGCAAAAAGTCGCACGCGCGATGTCGGGCGGTTCAGCCACGCATAGCAACCTTTTGTGTAGAGCCAGTCAAGCGGTCGTCTGGGGGCAGTGACGTCACGGCTTCGGTACTCTATATGATCTGATCGATCGCCATGCATGCATATATGGGCGCGAACGAAGTGCATGTTACACGCTATCGCTAACGGTAACAACAAAGTTGGCGGCAAGAAAAAAGAAAAGAAAGAAAAAATAAAATAAAAAAACAGAAATCTGAATAAGATATGAAAGCACTATTAAAACTTCCTGTTAGAAAAAAGAAAAAAAGAATAGAAAAGAAGAAAAAGAAGAAGATTAAGAAGATGCAGAAAAATTACGGTACCGGTATAGTTACAGTTTCAGTTCGTGGGAGTTCGTGTTGTTTTTATGGCATAAAAAAAAAAGATTTCTGAGAGGTCTACATGAACTTTGAAGTATATATATAATTATGCCTAGCCTACTAAAATTTAGGCCTATATAAAGCATAACCTCTGATAAAAGCAGACTAATTTCCGGTAAAAACGAAATCTTCTTTCCCTTTTAAATGTGCCCGAATTCGGCAGCTTGAGTCAATTAACAGAAAGGTTTTGTATTTTTACCGCAAATTATTTTACGTTGTTGAGTTTAAGGCATTAAAAGGCAGTTAAGGTCTTTTTTTTTGTTAAATTGAAAAGGGTATTTTGTAGAACATTAAATATCTATAGGGGATCTGAATGTCCTTGAAAAAAAACCCTCATCAACTTCTTTTTTAGATTTCTGTCAAATTGCAGTGAAATTCAGCTATTAATTTTACAGAATTGTTTACGGTATTTTCCTCTATAAATTCTGTCTTTTTTATTCATTAAACTAAATGAGATTGCTTTGAATAAATCGACACTTTGTAGAATTAAAAGCAAAATCTGCTTAAAAACATAGGCCTACGAATTTCCATAAAGAAAAAAACAATCCTTTTTTTAGAGAGGGAGAGAGATCCGTCCTTTTCACAGCAGAAAATGTCAAGTAACATTAATTATCAGAGTGGTTCTGTATTATTGTTTCCTGTATTTTTTTTATTCATTAAAACATGAGGTTTACTTTGAATAAAAAGACACTCCATTTATTTACATGGGATCTTCTTTTTAGAGATCTGTTAAATTGCAGAAAGTTTCTAGTTTACATTTTTACAGAATGAATCTGTATTTTAATTTCTGTAGATTCTTTCTTTTTATTCATTAAAACATGAGGTTTACTTTGAAAAAAAAAACGCTCTGTAGAATCATAATAAATCTGCATATTGGATCTGAAAGCATACAGAATTCCTATTAAAAAAAAACATCTCCCTTTCTTATAGAAATCTGTCCTGTTAAATTGCAGAAAATTCCAGTTACATCAATTTACAGAATGGTTCTGTATTTTTGTTTTCTGTAATTTCTTTTTTATTATCCGTTAAAAAATGAAGTTTTCTTAATAAAAAAAGAACATTCCGTAGAATTGTAAAAAATCTGTATATGGGATCTGAAATCACGCAAATTGCCTGTAAAAAAACAAAATCTTCATTTTTTCTAGACATTTGTCCTGTTAAATTACAGAAAATTTGCTGTTACAACACTTTAAAGAATGGTTCTGTATTTTTTTCTCTGTAAAATCTACTGTTTTTTTTAACAGTGTAGACGTTAGCTTAATCATAGTCCCTAGGTTCTTTTGAAGAGAAAGGAATATTAATTATATATTAGTTATATTTTAATGTCTAATTCAAATGACATATTCGCCGATTTGAGATTCACATATATCAGGCCTACAGTTGTAATCTAAGCTTGCGAAAGTTCAAATGACTTGTCCGATTTCTGTCAGACTTCTGTAAAAAGGAGTTTCTTTTTTTTCTCCATTTACGCTATTAAACATTTTGCACTTGTTTGTGATTGGCTTTAAACAAATGTCATATTAAACAGATCATTAATTCAAAATTATTTCAAAAACGATGATAAGAAAACTGCCTTGAGCATTTCCATATAAAAAAGAAGACAACATAGAAGGACAGCCAACCCCCCCCGGACAATTTTCCCTAGGACAATTACCCCCAAAGACAATTACCCCCTAAGATGATTGCCAAAAGACAATATATCATGATTCCCCCCATACACAACACACACATACACACACACACACACGCACACACAAAGGGGGGATTATCCTAGAGGGTAATTTCCGGAGGGTAATTGTCATATGGGGTAATTTTCCGGGGGGAATAGTCCTCGGGGGGGGGGGGGTGGGAGGTGGGCGGTTGTCCTAGAGGGTAATTTGTCGGGGTTATTGTCCTTGGGGGTAATTGCCTCGCTGGTAGTTGGCAGGGGGGGGGGGGTAAATATTCAGGGAGTAACTGCCCTAGAACCGCAGCTTCTCCCTTGGGGCACTACTCAAAATGTATTAAATGGTATATAATTATATATCCTTTAGAAACGGGAAGATCCGTGTGTAATTCCGTGCGTTGGAACAAATGGGAGAGTTGTCCTCCACTAAACATGACAGTAACATTGCCGATTCGGCCAATTTGAAATTCCCTTACGTTATATACCTATAGTGATGCACATTTTAAAAACCAAGAAACGCTTTTATTGTTTGTCCGATTCCTTTCAAATTTTTATCAATCTGTTTCTCTATTTTAGTTAACTTAGTATCAGAGCAACTTCAAGTGGAAGGTGAAAAACGTTGAAACAATGAAACTTGATGTATTTGAACAAGAAACAAGTAAAAGAACCCTATTGGGTCGGAGTGGGAAGGGTTAATTATATGGGAGCGCGATTAAGACCTTTAGTCTTATTTGCTTGTATCTTTCAGATATTTACTGTAAGAAGATCTCGGAATCATTGACTGTTCAGCAATGTCGCGAAAAGTTGGAGAACAAGTACCGACATCAATTGTGCAAAATTCAAATGAAACCGTGGGATCAAAGTGATTATGCTGAGTTCAAAGATATGCACTCGGTGGTCACAATGGTGAAGAAGGACGCTCGCGGACAAGACACGAACAAGAAGGAAATACTCCAAGGTTCTGTTGCTGAAATATTTTCAACGAAAGTAAACGGAGAACTGCCAGCTCGAATCCTCATTTCGGCCCCCGCTGGAAGAGGAAAGACCACGGCTGTTGCTAAGATGGCTTACGATTGGGTTCACAGAGAAAAGGGGTCAGCATTAGAACACCTGCCACTTCTGTTTGTTGTGAAATTCCGAAACACAAGTCAACTTACATCGATCGGAGAAGCCATCAAATCCCAGCTTTTGAGTGATGTTGATGATCTTACACCAGAGGGTCTGGAGAGTTTCATTAGAGAGAATCAGGGAATCTGTCACATCATACTAGACGGGCTAGATGAGTATGCCGGTATTTCTTCTTCAAACCGGAGCTTAGGGAGCAACATTGTCAGTGTCATCCGCTGGCAGGAATTTCCAGAGTGTCGGGTCCTTGTAACAACACGCCCTCACCTAGAGAACTTCTTCAATCAAGCGGAACTTCCAAGAGTATACACAAAGATGTGGATCGAAGGATTCTCGCAAGAGAGCTCCCGAGAGTACATCAACAAATTCTTTGCTTCGACTTCGATTCCTGATAGAGGGCGTGATCTGAAAGTTTACCTTGATGAACAACCACTTATTGATGAACTTGTCAAGACACCCCTATTTTGTCTCATGGTCTGTCATTTATGGAGCCAGGGGCTTTTGAACACTGAAACTGCAACTCAAACAGATTTAATAGACAGCGTGAATGTATTTCTGATGCAACATGCCAATGCCCGATCAAAATCAAAACACGAAATAACAGAAAACGAAATAACAGAAGACGAAATAACAGAGGAAGAACTAATCAATATCATTTGTAAACTGGGTGAGGTTGCTTTAGCTGGTCTAATCGATGACTCTAAAAAAATTGTTTTTACGCCCCATGATTTTCGAAGAGTTCCTGCTATCCTTGAGAGGGCGTGTGAGCTTGGGATATTATCTAAGACGACGATTCCAGAGACAAGACTCCCACGATCCCAAAAGATAACTTCCACGACCATTGAGTTTTATCACAAACTCGCTCAGGAACACTCGGCTGGGAAATACCTTGCTGCTAATACAAAGAAATATATGTTACGACTGAAGATTTCTAAGTTGGACAGACTGCTGCACAAAATCAAAGAAAACACTGGTGACTATGAGAATCTCATCCGATTCGCCGCTGGCACAGATAACAGCCTTTGCATACGAATAATGGAGGCGCTCCTTTCCAATCGCTTTTTGGATGAGAGCGAACGATATCGCATTCTCCTTGACTGCTCATCAGAGACCAGTGGTACTGAAGGAAATGTGTCTTCGTTGGTTCAAAGATGTGTAACTGCACAGAGTATTGTTCTAAAGTCACCGACTGTCTACACCGTCGTTGGGATGCAAAATCTTCCAATCGAACTAAAACACAAGGTATGCACATTTTCATTTCACAAAATATGTTTACAATAATAATTTCATAAAGATTGATTGAGTTTCCATCCATCCGCTATAACTATAAACAAATGGGTGAGTTTTTTGTATTACGTTATTAATTAAAATTGACGGCATCTTAACCCATTGCTAACGGGAACTGGGTGGCTCCTGTATTGAGTTTATGGAAATGTAGGAATTCAGTAGTTAACTGGTTAATAAATAATAATGCATGATAAAATGATCAATTAGTATGATTCATTATCATAATTATTTCATGTTTGCCCAGTTACGGCCTTAATCAAGGTACTGCATTCCAGAAACGAGAACACTAATGCAGACAAATAATACTAGGTCCTAGGGCCTAGGGAAAATGCTAGGCCGGGTAGACCCCGTTTACAGTGAGCAAAAGGCCGGGCCCAGCCTAGCACTGTAAACGCGCCAAAGGCCAAATGCGAGGCCAAACTGGCCGCGCATTTAGCCCTGCTCTGGAGGTAGTCTCGGCCTTTTCTCACTGTAAACGCACGCAGGGCCAAATGCGCGGCCAACTGTCACCCCGGAAGTGAAAGTTCGCCGTGTATAGGAAGTTGGGGAAAAGATTCACTGCAAATCGCGTGGGACCGGATCTGTACTGTGACCCCCGACGCCCCCCCCCCCCAAATAATCGTTTGTTTACATGTAGAGCAGGCACGTAGCCAGAGGTTGATGTTTGGGGGGGGGGGGGGGGCACATACTTGTAATCGATCGAGGTAAAAAAAGGGGCCTAAAAAAGTTCAATCGATCTTGTAAATTTTTGAGGGGCACGTGCCCCTCCACCCCCCCCCCCCCACCCGTGCCTCCCGTGGCTACGTGCCTGATGTAGAGCGCCACTCTGAAAAAAATATTGAAAGGTTACAATTTAGGCCGCGGCCGAGCCTGCCACTGTAAACGCACAAAATTGCGGGGCCAAGTAGGCCTGACTCGGCCGCGGCCCAGCCCTGGCCCTTTTTTCACTGTAAACGGGGTCCAATAAAAGCAAGTAGCCTATATATGTAAAACATAGGATATGTAGATTTAACATGGAAGAAAATACATCTATAACTTAGAAATGCAAAGAAGTAGAGAAGGGAGCTTTAATTACTTTAGCGAATAATATTCTCAGATAAGATCAGGCTGCAATCTCGTTTGCTTGAATGATTACCACCGAAACAAGACATTAGATCAGAATATGGTCAATTTAATTGAAAATAATGTCCACCATCGCAACCTTTCCTCTACGTGCTGCAAGCTGAAGATGAAGTTATCTTTGGATTTCTACGCCCTGCGAAAAGGCAGGCTATACTAGTTCATTGATAACGCCATCTAAGTCGGCTCGAAGTGTGTAGAGAATAGTAGAGAGATGGAATAAAAGAACTGCCCAGCTTCTGGACTTCTGACTATTTGTCTATATCTCTTTCTCTCCCCCTCTCTCTCTCTTTATTTGAACACAAGGTTAATACAGTAAAGTTCGAGGGGTCTACTCTAACTACCGACGTGACGATTAGACTATGGTCCTGCCTGAAAGCCTTTTCGATGCTAGACACTCTCGTCATCTCAGACTCGTCTCTCAGTTTCCCTCCATCTCCTCCGGAGCTTCTATCAGTCACACATCTATCAGCTGAGAGAGTGACGTCACAAAGCTACGAAGGAGTGCTCTCATCGATACCTGGAGTGAGAGATATCGATGTCTCTATCGATGTTGCAGAGCTAGAGCAAGAGACGAGCCACACTTTTCAGGTCACCGCCGCATCCAGGCCTATGCATCAGACTAGGGCTAGTACTAGCATGGATGAACGTTTCTTTGTTCATATCGGACTACACGCCTTGACAGCACTCACCGAAGACAAGAAAATTGAATCAGGAAAGATAATTGGAGGGCTTAGTCTTCTATTTGAAGACCAAACCAAAAACCAACAGCGGCTGCATGTGTCCGGGGTGAGAGGCAGAGACGAAGAAGCCTTGGTGGACCTGTTTGATAAGACTAAACAACTTACGTCCTTAAATTCGGGGTACGTAGATCTAGATCTTAATACAGACTTTGTGCTAATGTCACTTTTGAAGACAAAATAATTGTTACAATATATTACTATTGATGTTGTTATTATTATTGGAATCATTATTATTATTATCAGTTTTGTTATTGTTATTTATAATCATGATCATTACCCTCATTTAGAGGGGCCGTACAGTTCACTTATTTTCTTTGTTAATATAATATCATTTCCCAATAACTTATTGAATCACATTCTTACCCTCATTACGTTTTCACAAAATATGTAGGAGTGGACGTGGTTCTCTAAACAATGACAGGTATACCGTCCAGGTGAGTAGATTTTTGGTAATATAGGTGCATGCGGACGCGTACGCAGGGGAGGGGGGGGGGTTACCCCTTTATATTTGTTTGTGTAGACCCTATGTTTTTGTTTTTTTGTGTTTTTGTTTTTTAATTAAAAAAAATTTAAAAAATCCTTATAGATGACTTAAAAAAGATGACCTAACCCCCCGGAATGAAATGTCGATGGGTCAAAATTCAAATTTCGGGACCCAAAAACAAAAATGTCCTCTTACCCCCCCCCCCCTCTTCCCTCTTCCCCCTCCCCCCCCCCCCTCCTCCCCCCCCCATCTTACCCCCTCCCACCCTCTTCCCCCTCCCCCCTCTCCCCCCTCCCCCCACCCAACCCCCCTGCTTATTCAGCGGCTGGCTGAGTCGTTGCGAATTTTTGGCCCGATTTTAAACTGGTGCATGCATTTCGCTTTCAAATATTCGATTTAGGGGTATCCTCTCTGCCTTGAACTAAGGAAATTGTAGCAAAGTAGCATTGTTTCTTCTGAATTAAATCATTTATCGGATTTTGAATTTCAGTGGTGCCATTTAAGCCTTGTGTTGTCAATTACTTGACCGATATGGAATTCTATGTTCCCCTCTTTTAGTTTAAAAAATGTATGTGTGCATGTCATTGCAGAATACTAGGTTTGAGATACAGCAGTGCCAGCTATCTACTGAGATGACCGACAAGTTGTGGTGCTGCCTCAGATCCTTCACCTCAATGAACCATCTCACCATCTCAGACTCCTCTCTCAGTTTCCCTTCATCTCCTCCTGAGCTTCCATCCGTCACAAAGCTAGCAGCTAAGAGAGTGACAATACAAAGCTATGAAGGTGGTCTGCTCTCATCGCTTCCTGGCTTGAGACATATCGATATCACTATCGATGATGCAGAGAGAGACATAGCTCATATCACGGCTGGTCTTCGTCGGACCAGAAGGCAGCAACTTACACACATCTACCTTACAGCACTGCCATCACTCCCATCAGAGAAGCAGAGTGTATCGAGCGAGACGATGAGAAGACTGGGTCTTCTGATCAGAGAACAAACCAAGAACCTGCAGTGGCTTTGTCTATCCAGAGTGAAGGGCACGGACGAGGGAGACTTGGTTGAACTCGTCGAGTGTTGCAAACATGTGGAGACGATGAATCATCTAATGTGAGTTTATTGTACACATCTTTCGTCAGTGAATAATATTAATAATACTAATAATAATCATAATGTTGGTAGCCCCCCAAAAAAGAAAAAAAATAATAAATAAAAAAATAAAATAAATAATGAATATTGATAACATAGATGATATAATTAACATTAATAGTACCTGTAATAATCATTGATGATAACCTCCTTTTTGTTGTGAATTTATTTTAAATATACCTGTTTTATTGCATGTTTACTATTGATTTAATAACTTCGTTCATGGTTCAAAGAATAGATTGAGAGTCTGTCAGCTGAAAAGTAGCAAATTCACCAACCAGATGACGTGAATTTCTCAAACCTAGCAAGGGGTCTAAATGCCATTATGCTCAGTACAAAACATATATGTGTATCATTATCCGGAACAAATAGGCTAGAAATATACCGAAACAAATTATTAACGATCATCTTGCTGTCTTGCATGAAAGTGTTCAACGGTTTTATTTTGTTTCTGTTATCACATAAGGCCCTACTCTTTGTTATGATGTATTTAAATGACCTATACATGTACTAAATTCCTCAATTAAAGATTGTTTGCAGCTGAATTGACCACTTTTTTCCACCTGGAAAATCTTGTCTTGATTTAGTAGTAATAACTGAGAATATCTCAATAATCTCAATAATATAATTGTCAACATTAAGAAAAAATTGATTTATTAGTACATGTATGAAGCCAAAACACATGTCTGTAATACTGTCGAAGGTCAGTCTATATGAACGATCATATTTTTGAAAGAAGTGCATGTTTCCTCGTGCGGTGGGATTCGTATTCATATGCATTTCACTTCGGTCGATCATGTCAACTCTTCTTGTATTGTACCCCGCATAGAAATAGAAAATCTGTACGGAGTGCGACATTTAGTTCTGATCACGCTACTTATGTTACTACATCATTCATTTATTAAAACATACATGTCTATATCACATGGTCTTTGAGTGTATGAATGAAAATTTTGTTACAAGCATAAATCATGTGTTATGCAAACACATAACGAATTAGAAAGGAAAATGGGCATCTGTCAAAGTAAAATGATCACTTATCAGATCTCAAAATGGGTATTTCTCATACCTAGAAATCGGCACTCATTACGGATGATAAGGGGCACTTCGTAGAAAGGAAAGGGACACGTGCCATAGTATATAACAGGGACACTTTATATCGCACTAGAAAGTGGCATTTATTACTAAGGAAAATGGGTATTTCGTCAAAGCAAAAGAGTCAACTATCAGATTAGAATAGGTATACTTATCACAGGTGATAAGAGCATTTATGCGAACGCGAACTGTTGCCTGTTTAAAAAAACAATTTAAAAAACCAATGCAAAGCGAGGTACAATGGCCTGAGGTACAATGGCCTATATACGCCAGAGCAAGTTACCTCCATTATACAATACTATATTTACTGCAGCTTTTTCTCATGTACATAATTATCCCTTTTTGCATATTTAATGAGGTGTGACCTTTGGCCTCTGACGTACATATGTAAACAAATCTTTGCATGAACGATTGTTACTTACCACTAGTAGAACTGGAGGTTACTTGTAGATGCCGAAAAGCAGGAGTAGTCTACTAGTGGAAACAGTGTATGTTGACTGGACAAATAAAACTCGACACTTTTACTAAAGTAGGGTAGCTCAGCTAAAGTGTTCGAAAATGCAGTAATGTCCCCATGCAATTATGTACACAAATGCTCTCAGAAATCCTAATTAACTAGATGACTTGAACTAACGAAAGGAGATTAACTAACACGTAAGTTGCTCGTAAGTATCCGTGACAACTCGTGACAAATCGTGGAACTTTGCCTTAATACATCGCGATAACTCGTAACAACTCTTAAATCGGTCGTAATGTAGACCTACATAGTGGCCAAATCTCAAGGATCCGTGAAAGATCCGTGAATTTGTGCGACCCGTATTAACTCGTAACAAAAATCCGTGTATGTGAAGGGGGTGTAAGTTATACCTCGTGGTTGCAGAAGAATAGGGCACGCATGGAACCGAAGACCGAATTCGGTCTCGTGCGCGGCCTATTTATGTTGCCAACTATTTCTTCATACTTCATACCGTTAATCCAAATAATGCCAGGTCATTTATTTTCGTGCTGATTTTATACATTCTAGCTGCACACAAATAATATTCAGGTGATCGGTACACTTCAACCGTACATGCACTCATCTACAAATGGGTGCAATTAACATCTTCTTTCCATTTCTCTTTTTATACGCAATTTACACTTCATTTATATGTTGCAGGCTTCTTGGCTGTGGGACAAAGTCAGACGGTAGACTAAGACATCACATCACTGGTCTTAACAAGTCAGAGAAGTCACTCAGGGTGATTGCCTTGCATGTAAGTTACCTACTAAGTATATCGATTGCTACATGAATACAAGGGTTCTAGGACAATTACCCCCTGGACAATTACCCACCTCCCTCCCCCTGGCAAATTACCAACGGGACAATTACCCCACTCTGAAAATAACCCCCTTGGACAATCACATATCATTAGACAGTGTAACATAAATGTATTTAAATGTATATCATGTGTATAGCGTGTTTGTAAAAATATAGTGGCATCCTGTTTATTGTTATATTATATTATATTGGATGTAGGTGCTGCATGTACATGTTAACTACAAGATTATAAGATTATGCTTCCGATGACCCTACATTTACAAAAGCTTGAAAATAAAATTGAAATTAACATTAACACAAACCGTGAATGACCGGTATGTTTGGAGCCATTCACCAACCCACCGGTCCGTCATATCATGCAATGACAGGTTGACGGTCTAAATGAAAATAAGCCATTCGCAGATCAGATTCACATGTATGCAAAACAAAGAGATTGATTTATTGGCCATATATAATTATGTATAATATCTGTACCGTTTTATTTTAAGCAGGCTTACCTCTTCAGTTTACAAACTGCTATCCCTGAGCGCCCTGCACAATACAAACAACGTATATACAATATATATGGACTTGATAAGTACATATTGAACTCATAATTGCATAACAAACAAAGATAAGGAAAACAAAGGTTAATAACATAAGAAAGACAAAAAATAAATATAAATTTGTAAAATGTTACTTATTTTCAGCATAGTATGATCAAAACATACAGTTGATAAATTATCTAATACTGTTCAAATACTAATTACAGCCGTTGAAAGCAAAATGAGGTAATATATTATACTGGATAATGTTAAATGGAGATAGATTGAGTGAGAGCAAATAAAGCTGGTAAAGATAGAGCGAGAGGGGAGGAGAGAGAAAGAGAGGAAGAGGGGGAGGGAGAACAATGGAGTACCAGGGTATTACAGGAAACATGAGTCAGCAAACATTGTTCCCCTTAGAAAAGTGTACATGTACGCTACAGAATACACGGGGAAAATGGGAGAGAGGTAGAAAAGGGAGAGGAGGAGAAGGAGGATGGAAGTGAGAAGGAGAGAGAGACAGACATAGGCGGAGACAGACAGACAGAAAAAGAAAGAGAAAGACAGAGAGAGAGAGAGAGAGAGAGAGAGAAAGTGAGAGAGAGAGAGAGATATATCATATATTCCTGGACATGTATTGATATAGTAATCATTTACTTTGCAATGTCTCCAGGTAAGTATGTGGGAGTCGCCACTTAATTCCTCTTAAATTTTAATTCACATGGTGGTACTAATGGATTTCCGTACGTAACAATTGAATCACTTAAATGCCGAGCACATATTTCTCCCATCACTCAAATGTTTTAAAGCAACTGTTGTATGGGTGTAGGACAAAGTACGCCCGAGAACAACCACCCTCCTGAAAATTACCCCCTGTGTTTAGTATGTATGTAAGGATCGAGATCTAACATAAGGATTCAAAGGGGTGAATGGATTAGGAAAACATTGGAGAAATTATAAAAAGACGACCCGTTTCTTGAAGAGAGAGAGAGGGGGGGGGGGGGGGGCAATGACATTTTTCTTGACAGGTACAGCAATATTTTAAGAAAATAGAAATAATACAAATGTTTTTGTTTTTGCTTCTGAATTATAATGTCAACTTCATAAAGCACGGTGCCTTCCCTTCAATCCTTCCCATTTCCAATATTTGTTGTTTATTATATGGCTAACATATCAAATTACTTTCTAATTCCAGGATAATGGTCAACTCCTCGTAGAGAAATGCCAGCTATCTACCGAGATGACTGCCAGATTATTGTCCTGTCTCAGATCCTACACCTCACTGAACCATCTCAGCATCTCAGACTCCTCTCTCAGTTTCCCTCCATCTCCCCTTGAGCTTCCATCCGTCACAAAGCTATCAGCCGAGAGTGTGACGTCACAAAGCTATGAAGGTCTGCTCTCATCGCTTCCTGGCTTGAGAGATATCGATATCACTATCGATGATGCAGAAAGAGACATTTCACAGATCACGGCTAGTCTTCGTCGGACCGGAGGACAGCAGCTCACAGACATCAACCTTAGAGCACCGCCATCACTCCCATCAGAGAAGAAGAGTGTATCGACAGAGACGATGAGAGGATTGGGCCTTCTGATCAGAGAACAAACCAAGAACCTACGGTGGCTCATTCTGTCCAGAGTGAAGTGCACAGATGATGAAGACTTGGTTTACCTCCTCGAGTGCTGCAGACATGTAAAGACGATGTCAGATGTGGGGTAGGTTCTTGTTCAAATCTTGTATAAAATAGATTAAAATCCTACTAGACGATCCTGTTTAGTTAGTTTGCAGTGAGAAAGCATAATGATATGAATGCGCCAAGGGGTGCAAAGGTGGGCGTAACCTCCAAGTTAGGATGGGTTTTGTTTTACTATTGCTCTCAATTGTTATTTTAGAATTTTAATTGTACAGTCGCAATGAATAGATTGAATTTGAATACCTTTATTGAAAATCCAAAATTTTGATATACAGTTGCATGTATTATTATAAACCATCGAAAGATAACATAATTTATGTCCATTTTGACTTTAAAAACAAATCATATCCTGATAAAATTAATTATCATTATCATAAATTGTCATTATCATTATTATTATTATTATTATTATTATTATTGTTGTCATTTTGCCACTACTATCATCGTTATCATCATTTATTACTACAGGTATTGCATTTACTACTGTTAATATCATCATCAAGTTTATTGTCACTATCTTATTAATTATCATCAGTATTAATATTTCGGGTTGCAAGTACGTTTTTTTATTTTTAAGGCAGAATGACGAATCACCAGCAGCGAATTAAAAAATGTTGTGCTCTAGCTGCAATGAACCGTTAAAGGCAAACTGTCCTTTTTAAAAATTATTCTACCACGTTTTTTCGGGTGCATTTTTCGGGTGCCCCCTCCCCCTCCCCCGGCCATCGTCAGCTCTTACTCTTCGACTCATAATTTGTGAATTTTCGAAGCTTAAGCAATGTCAAGCTAGGGGAAATGACTAATTTCCCCCTTTTCTTCCCCTGGAGGGGAATTCATCAACTAAAATTAATTTCGATTTTAAAAATCAATTTTTAAGGCTGAATCACTTTTGGCTTAAAACTGATGCTTGTGAGCTGTTTCATCGAATCAAATTTAAACTAGAATTGATTTTGATAAATTTTAGGTTAAATGTAAAAGGGCTTTGTAATCAAGGCTAGTCGATTTCGGGTCAATCAACCACAACATTGCGTCGCTAAACTTACTGCAAGAAAGGTCCTCGAAAAGTAAGTAAATTCCGTTCTGTTGATACAAAACAAATTATTTTGGTAGAAGGAAAGTATTCATCTCATTTTTAACCGAACTATCAACTAAAAGCATTCCCCAACTGAGCTAAACTTAAGTTAACTCTTTGAATTGCACCGGTTCATGCATTTCCGTCCCATTCATATGTTAAAGCCTACATTCATGCATGTTTAACTGTAGAATCTACTTGTTTAACGATGTTGAATATTTGGTTAGGACATGTAAGAAATATAGATCTAGATCAAGTCTAGTTTATTCTTGCATTTGATAACAAAATAAGTCTACCACGGCTTTAGGAATCAGTGTTGTATGGTTTTGCCGATAAGTTTAGAGCTTATAATTGTAGATTTATTTAGGCTTAGATTCCGAATCTACTTTGTTTTTTTTTGCAGGTAGGCAGTGCGGTAGCCCTTGTTTCATGTTGATAATAATACCAATCAACGGGATCATTGCTTTAACGTTAACATTTTATGCAATAAAATTTGACTCCACAGTGTCAGACCCAAGACCAAGTTAGATCTTGATTAAGATCTTAATGTAGATTTAGTCTAGATAAGTTGGAAGTTAGAGTTAGTCCTAGATCTTGACTAGGTCTAGAAAATATCTAGACCTAAATCTAGTATAGACCTACTTGTATTTTTGTGACATCTAAATTAACAGGAGTTAGATCTAGCCTACATCTAACAGTAGCAATTTAGATTTTAGACTAGATGTAGAACGTTATGTAGGTCTAGTACTAATAGTAGGCTCATGTATCAGGCTCTAGATCTATATTTTGATTTTCTTTCAGAGTCAGAGATGAAGTGGACCTGGACGTTTGAGTCATATCCAATAAATAGATCTCTACTCTAAGACTTCTCTCCCAACGTCTTGGATTAACTTCTTATCCTACCTCGGCCCCGAGGAAAGGGTTTGGATCTGCATAATGTAATCCAGTTCAAGGTGTACTGCAGATCCTACCGTGCTAAGTGGCCTTTTGATGAGATTTTCTTAGCAAAGTTTGAACACCGACATTTAAAAAAGGGTGAGGTTTTTTCTTCTTCTTCTTCTTCTAGACCTACACTGTACATAGACATAAATTACTGACTTTTTGTTGAGTTTGTAGTCTTGATATTCATTTATAATAAAGAGTTAAGATACTGGATATTAGATGCTACAATCACAAACTAAACATTCTGTGTTCTTAATTTAAGAGGAAGCCAACCATGACAGGTCAAAAAGATAGATAAATTACTAGATCAGCCAGATTTTGATCAATATTGTACATATCTGATCATAGGGCAGCAATTAAAGCTAAAGACCAGTTATGGTCATGGGTTTGCATTGTGAAAGAAACGTTGTGGAATCGATCAGAAAATGTGACATGAAAAAACCTAGTTCCTGGTAATGGGTGTTCTCTAAATTTGTATGACTATCTGATGTTCAATTATCGTCTTATATTTAGTGCTGAATCTATTTATGATCATAGCATTAAAATATTTGGGTCGCGTGGCAAAGTTTTTTCGTACCGTAATCACCATATTTCACATCTTGTAACAGTTGTTAATATGCATGGTGTCCACCATGCAACGCGCGTTACATTTGGGGCTTCTGCATGATGAATGCACATTATATGAACAACTTTGATAATTCCCAGTTTATTTCTTGGAAGAACTCCATGGATCAAATCAATTTAAAAAAGATGAAGCTTGAAATGTAATAGTTAAAAAAACAGCGCATGTTTGAATTTTTAAAAATTCTTTGGTGTCCACCCATAACTTGCGTTATATGAAAAATACAACAAAAAAATTGTTAAGAAAACTTCATTTATATTCTTTCTAATCTTCCAAAAGAAAGGCTTTCCACATTGTGTATATAAAATTCATTAAATTGTTCAATTTTGATTCAAATAAATATTTTTTTTAAAACTGCGAACCTGTGGTGTCCACCCTAGAGGACCGGGTGATGAATGTTATATGGCATTGTGCATTCTGATGAAAATGAAAACAATTAAAATGTAATTGTTCTAAAGTTATTTTCTTGTTCAAGGAGAACATACAGTATCACTATCGATCAATAATAATAATTATGTAAGTAAGATTATTTATTTTTAAAGTTTGTGTAACGGTTGTTATTGTGGACACCAAGGTTTTTGAGTTAAACTGCCCATAGAAGTGCATGTGTCATTCATATTTTTATAACAGAGTTGGCAACTATTCAAGTTAGCAATTGAAGTCTCACTTCACAGCAAATACACAATTAAGAACATTTTCTAAGAATGAACCACTTTAGGCATATTTTAGAGGGTTTCATTTTTAAGCATTCATGTTACACTCTGCTCTGTGGGCGGGCCCACCTTATTTTCAATTTATCTAACTAGTCTCAGAAATGTTTTTCAACGTTACTCTGTTCATTATCATTTATATGCAGAGGACATACAAGTTTTTGTTTCTTTTCCGCCGCATCAAATTCGAGCTTCCCAAACCTTGCAAAATTTGGAAAATTGCATAGCTGATATTGACGCCTGGATGAAGTCACATTCTCTGCTATTAAATCATAGTATATGCGAATTCATTCTTTTCGGCTCAAAATCTCAGTTGAATAAATTAAATATAGACTCAATTTCTATTTCCGGTAAAACCATTCCCTTATCAAATTCATGTCGCGATCTTGGCATCATTCTTGATTCTCAGATGTCTATGTCTAAACAAATCACAAGCATTTCCACATCAGTTCGTTATCAATTGCGCACTATTGGCTTCATACTGAAATATCTGACTCGTTCGGCAACAGAAAAACTTGTTCACTCACTTATTTCTTCACGTTTGGATTTCGGCAACAGTTTACTGTATAATTTACCAAATTCACAAATTGCACAGTTACACAAACTACAAAACGCAGCTGCACGCATCATTTCTCTGTCAAGCAAACATAGTCACATTACACCTATCTTACAAAATCTCCAGTGCTTGCCTGTAAAAGAACGTATAATTTTCAAAATCCTTCTTTTAGTTCATCAAATCATGAACAGAACAGCTCCTGAATACAACCAGTCTTTAGTTCACCTCTACCAACCCATACGTACCCTCCGATCCTCCAACGCTGGTCTTCTACACATACCGCTCTCAAAGAAATCTTGGGGGGAACGAGCTTTTGCTCATGCCGGACCAGCCCTGTGGAATTCACTTCCACAGGAGCTGAAGAACTCCGACTCTTCAACATCTTTTAAGAGCAACCTTAAGTCCCATTTGTTTAATTTTGCGTTTTGAATACAGACATTCATTCATTCATTCTTTCATTTTTTCATTTTCTTTCATATGTAAATGTACACGATTCTTTGTCATATTTTGAAGCGCCTTGAGCATTTAATTAAAATGGATAATGGCGCTATATAAATCTCATGTATTATTATTATTATTATTATTACCCAGTATTGTAAAAGTACACATATGTACATGTATGATGTAATCTGCTTTCTATTTGTTATACACCATTAAGGTATCTCTTTTCCTTCTATCCACCAGAGGGTAATTTTTATCAATTCTCTGTACAACAGGGTTTGGTTCAAGATCAGAGTATCCAATATTAAGATTAGACTGTTGTAGCTTCAGATTACAAATGAAAGCTCAAGTTCAAGATCAATACATTCAAGATCAAGATTTTAAAGAAATGTTTGGGATCAAAATCAAATTCAAGATTAGTCCAATATGTGTATTGTAAAAAAAAATTGATACAATTATCACATTTTCAAAAACTTTCAATGTGGTTAGTGACATAGTGGTTTGACCCAAACACATTTAAATTACAATTAGAATCACTGATGCAAATGTACTTTTGTTCAGTTAAACACATTAGATTAGGTAAAGTGACAACTATTTTTCTGGAAAATATATTTGCTCTCTTTATGGTATATGTATATCTCTGTTTTAAATCTTAGGTTGCAAAGTAAAGAGTTGTGGCATCTACATGAACTGCAAACTCATGGCATCTGGACTTCCATTCCTAAGGTCTTGTCCATCTCTTCAAGTTGAAAAGGTAAGCGGTATCAGTTAACATAATTTATGTTATTAGTATGTTTTGTGCCTGTCGTCATTGCCATGCCCCTACAGTAATCAATAAGAACAAAAAATAAGAATAATTCTTGTAGTCGTTGTTTAAGGTCTTATTGCGATCTTAACCAATCTTTTGTATAACACATACACAAATCGTTATGAAAAAAACCCTCTTTTGTTAAGCCTAAACTAAATTATTTATTATCTTTTCTAACTATAACTGCTTTCGTATCAATATTTTAAAAGAATATTATTTATTTTCCAATCTAAGAAATTGACATGACCAGAAATACAAAAGTTGTAGATAGATTGAAAAATTAGACTAGTATGTATTAGTTTTTTAATTACATAAATCTCAATTCCAATTTCTAGACTGCAAAGCCTGAACCACCTGCAACATTATGCTTCATATGGAACATTAGCCAGCCTACATATACAAGCTCCCTTTTCCAGCTCTAAGCAAGAGGGACCACAATGCTAAACAGATCGTGTACTGGTCGCTTTCTGATTTAACTACGACTTATAGTGAAACAGATTTTCAAATATACTCATCTAAAGATTTTGAAAGTGCTCCAGTCTGTGTACTAAAATTTGCCATCGAGTATGAGAATATTGGTAAGATTTCATCAAGTAATGTTTTACAGGAAAACTCAAATTTCTCACTTTCTCAATCCTCATATAAACATATAATTATCTTGTTTACACTTTAGCAACCCTTGGCAAGGTCCATTTAGTAACAGCACCAGACAGATGAGAGGAGAGGAGAGAGAGACTGGAGCAATTTTAATATCTTCAGATGAGTTAATTTGAAAATATGGATCAGTGGAAGTCGTATTTAAATGAGTAAGCGACCGTCCTCTTGCTTAAAATTGTCAATTATACTTCCAAGAATTATATTATTTTAAATATAATTGTAGAATCTTGCAGAAAAAAAAAACAACAACTAATTGCAGTTGAAAGTGAAAACTAAAGTCAAAATCCATATTAAGTTATAGCTGAGCAATTAAAACCTGCACTTTCGATAAATATCTTGCTAAGTGTTGCTACTTATTTAAAAATCTATGATTCTGTCATGGAGGTTATTTTTTCTGAACGTACATTACATGGCTCGGTGTAAAAATGTCAGAGGAAAAAATGTCAGAGGAAAAAACGTCAGAGGAAAAAAATGTCAGAGGAAAAAATGTCGGAGGAAAAAAATATTAGAGGTATAAAATAAAAACAAAAGCATGTGACAAGTTTGTTATGGTTACCCCTGTATATTAGGCTTATCGAAAAAGAACAGCGAGGGATATTCTGCAGTCGTTATTTTCACCGCTGCTTTATTTTCCACTTTCCCAGTTTAAATTTGTTTACCTTTCGGCCCCAAATTGTGACTTTTTGCCTGATTATTGCCGAAGGAAGACGGGGTGGGGGGGGGGGGGTATTCTTCTTCTGCGGCACGGTGACACGGTTGCTCTCCCCCTTCCTCTTATATATATGCTTTGCTATATATCCTTCCGAACAGTGGTCAATGCCTAGGCAGAGCAGGCAGACTAATGGGACATGGTTTCCGAATTTCGCGCCTTGCAAGCAATCATCAGGCAATTGGTAACATTCTTAAAAGTACATGATTATCCTACAACCTTGGAACAAATACCCCTAAAATAAGACTTAACTAATAAAATACAATTAGAATTACTCATGAGTAATTCTTATTATATTGTATTCAGGTATTATATTAGTCTTATTGTATTGTATTAGTTAAGTCTTATTTTGAGCGTATTTGTACCAAGGTTGTAGAGGAATCATGTACTTTGAAGAATGCTATCAGTTGATCGCTTGCAAGGCGTGAAACTCGGAGTAGCAACCATGCATGTCCCATTAGTCTGCCTTATTCAATATTTATATACCGGTATATTATGCTTTTGTAAAAGCAAATAGTACTGGTACACTGAGCAAACTTCTGGGGAAAAAATTCTAAAATCGAGAAGTTTGGCCATGTTTTATAGGCTGAGTTTTCGCTCCATGGTGTAATCATTAAATAAAAAGAAAATTCAGTACAGCCCCCAAAATAGGATCAGATATCTGTGAACCTCCCTCCCCCCCCCCCCCCCCACTTCTCCTTCACTTTTGAAGATTGTTGGACATTTTAACTGCGTGGCAATGACTACTAATATATGTAATTTCCAATAAATGCATAGGCCCTATTTCCGACAATTCCACTTTCTTGTGGGCTTGGTATTTTGATACTCTGAAACAAAGCAAAAAGCCATGTTATCAATGCTAATAACCCATCACATTCCCGAAGTGCGCGCGTTGCAATACAATATTGTCGATTACTGTTGTAAAATAGTCTGGGAAAAAATCAATAAGCAGCTTTGTTACTCCGATACAAAGCAGAAAGCCGCCCATGTTACATCAATTAAAGAGAAGGTTGAGTTCTGGGGAAAGGTGAACAATAATTTGTGAGCGTTTGTTACTTTGTTATCATTCTTATTATGCAAGTGTGGAAGAACATCAAAGAAAAAATTTATTCCCTGAAAATCTTTTTCAAATGACTTCATATAAAGTAACAACTTTAAAATGAGGCCCGATTTGTATGCCATATGTTTGTGTAGTCCCATATCAATATCTTTCTGTGTACAGTGCTTGTTACTTTACCAAGACTGGGCCAAAGATTTTATCATTTTGATGACTCCAAAACATTGCACTACACACCAATACTTACATGTTTATGCTAGATGATCAACCTTTTCTGATTGCTTCCACACCGTTTCTTTCACAATGCAATCGTAAGACCAGAACTCAACTTTATCTTTAAATGCCAACCGCACCATCACATTCCAGAGAAGCGCGCGCTTTGCAGAGGTTCGGTTTACGTTACATGATGTGCAAAAAAGTTGATTGTGGATTACTACTGAGGTATAGATAGTCTGGGAGAACAGCAATGGGCATCAATTATTCCCTCGACATGAACGTATAGATATAAAAAAAGGACAAACGACATGCGATGGAGGTAATTGCATCAAATAAGGGTGGAATGAAGGTCATATATGTATATATTTTCCACATTGTATTATCCTCAGGACATGTACGAAATACAACACACAGCCATTTATAAAATTTACATTATGGAAGAAAGGAATATAATAGACTAGCCCATGCAGTAGCTGTACGTCTCGACTTTTTGTGTGTTAAAAGTGCTGAGATATTATGACGGCACTCATTTTTTTTTACTTGTACCTCTGACATTTTTACCTCTGACATTTTTACCTCTGACATTTTTACCTCTGACATTTTTTCCTCTGACATTTTTACCTCTGACATTTTTACCTCTGACATTTTTTCCTCTGACATTTTTACCTCTGACATTTTTACCTCTGACATGTTTTCCTCTGACATTTTTACCTCTGACATTTTTTCCTCTGACATTTCTACCTCTGACATTTTTACCTCTGACATTTTTACCTCTGACATTTTTTCCTCTGATATTTTTTCCTCTGACATTTTTACCTGGCACCCATTACTTAGATAAATCCGTTTATGGTGATAAATCTTAAAATATCGAATTGGAAATTTCAAAGAAGCAAATTCATCTGAGCAGCAGTAGACCAATTTGAGGGCCTATTTGGGGCTCACTAGAGGTTTTGTTGGCATGACCATGTGTCGATAATTACCTAATTATGCCCCAATTGCATATTCTTATCAATTGCCTGAGAAAAAAATCAAAAGAATCAACTCAATATTGTAATTACAGTGAATAACATATTTGTTCGCAGGAATGGTATAAGAACTCGGAATTATTTTGTCCTTAACAAATTGTCAAAGCTGATAGAAAAATATGATAATTAACATCATCTAGACAACCTATTGTATTTTAAAAAAACACACAACACAATTACACCAACTGCATGACCTTACTTGTCTTATAGATAGTTGAAGTGTATGTACTTTGCTTATTTTACTTAATTTCTTGATGTGTGCTTATAATATTTTGTATTTCTTTTTGTTTGTTGTTCATTTTGTTATGGGCGATCCAACCTCACAGGTGTTCGCAACCTTCATGGAAAGCCCCGCATATATAGTCTTTGTATAAAGCATAGTTAACATTTACCGTTACTTTGTATATTTTGATTTTTATATTGCGAAATAAAATTGAATTGAATTGAATTGAATGTACCTCGACTAGACAGTGGCAGATTCTAGCTGCCATAGTTTTAACAACTGTCACTTGAATAGCAGTAATTTTATTTGTGTCATTGAAAATGTTCTTATTGTATCTCTTGAATAAATTTGCTGTTGCTCATCATTTACAAAATGTAGAGTTTATTCATTGAAAATGTTCTTATTGTATCTCTTGAATGAATTTGCTGTTACTCATCATTTACAAAATGTAGAGTTTATTCATTAAAGTATAAGTATAATGATTAGACATTAAATCTTTAGAAATCTGTGTTAATTATATTTGTATGTGAGCAATGTATTTTTTGTCATTCAACAAGATAAAGGGGGGGGGGGTGGGCAAACAATGGATGGATGAGATTTAATGTTAGCGCATGGCGGTAATTATGAAACGATGATACAGGGCAATGATGTGATTTGATGATGTGTTTGGTGTTGAGAATTCAAATATCCTATCAATGCTTGTTGATATGTTTTGTTATAAGTAATTTGTTATGGTGGGTGAGGGGGGGGGGGGGACATAAACAATTACTTTTTTGAAAGCAAAGAGTTGTGATGGGAGTGTGGTTTTATGTTGTTGAGAGAGAGAGGAAAAGAGTTTATGAATGGAATAATGGCACATATTTGTAAGCAGATATGGAAAGAAAAATATAAAAAAGGCGGCACATAAAACAAAGGAAAATGGAGGAAACGGGCTTCACACTTAAGTAAATACTTGAACACAAAAATGGGTCATTGTGCCACCCCCTCCAATTATAATAATCAATTTTAAACTTGATGAAACGCCCCCTGTTCATTCTCCTCAAGCGCAGCGGAAGCAGTTGGAATTGGGGGGGGGGGGGGCAAACATTCCAGGTCAAACATTCCAGCTCACCTTTCAGGGGCAGTGGCGTAATGAGCAAAAACGTTGGGAGGGGGGGGGGGGGCAGAAGACAAATCTGCATCACCTCCACTCTAACATCTTACATGCAGGCCCCGCGGAACGTTTTTCAAAGTGGAGTATTAACGATCAGGTAGAGCGTGGCGAGTGGAGCGTAAATTGGCGTGGGGTCCAGGGATGAAGCCCCCGAAAGCTCAGGGGTTTTAGGTATTAAATTACGGTCAGATAAGTATATTTAGATACCTTATTGTGACACTGGCGGGTAGAGTGTGGCGAGCGAAGCGAGTGGAGCGGAAATTAGCGTGGGGTCCAGGGGGCTGAGCCCCCGGAAGCTGAGGAGTTTTAGGCATTTGATTACGGTCAGATGAGCATTCAGGGGCCCTCCTTATGGCCCATGGTGCGGTCCAGGGGGCAGAGCCCTCGGAAGCTCATGGGTTTTAGGTATCTAATTACGGTCAGATGAGCATTTTGTCACACTGGCAGGTCACTCATTCTTTTTTTTTCTCTCTTTCTTTCTTTTTTCTCTTTAACATACTTTTTCAAAAGAGTGAGGAGGGCTCGAGTCCCGCTGTTATGCAGGCCCCGACATGAAGGCTTCTAAATAAGCATTTCTTTTGCATAAATGTAAATTTGGTAATTTGTAATTTTCCAATAATAGGTAAATAACTATATAATTTACAAAACAAATTGAGAAAAAATCCCGAAAAATCATGTCATTTCAGCAACGTTTGTAAATCACTAGTTTCGAATTAAAAAAAACATATGTTGGAATTTTATTTAGAATGCAACTGCCCCACAAGTCCCACCATCACTACGCCAGTGGTTAGGTGCTCATGTTTGTACACCATATAATAAATAAAAAAACACACGCTTTCCCATCTCACAATATTTCCGCGATATGCGCGTTTCGCTTTTATAAATATAGAGACATGCGAAATGTTTAGGAAATTTAATTCCTGTTTACTTTCCTTTTCTTCGAGTGGAATATAATTTATATGTGATTTTCTTTTTGGTATAAAAATACAGACCATTTTTACTCCTTTACTGCCGATAAGGGGGGGGGGGGGGGCGAAAATGCGTTTTGCCCCCCCCCCCCCCCCCCCGCCCCTACCCCACTTCCGGCGCCTATGATTCTCCTTCCCGAGTTTGTTACTTTTGTCGCTAAACAAATCAAATGAGTTCCTCAAATCAAATCGGTCATTGGCAGAACAAAAATCTCATGTATACATACATGCATATCCCGACATGAAAATACTAAGAGTATCATATTTTACGCATTTTCTGTCTGTTTATCTTTCTTAATTTCTCCGTTCTCTGTTTAATTATTTCTCTACTATATGTATTCCTCTCTCTTTCGCTATTCATGCCCCCCCCCCCCTTAATCGACCTCTCTTTTTCTTTACTCTAACACCCAACACATCTTACCTCCACTCTGTTTTCTGAACATAGGTTCGAATGTGGAACTAGAGAGGGCGGCAGACTGGAATCTCATCTCGCATGTCTTAATCAAGCATCATCACGCGGAAACCTCCTTGTGTCGCTTTATCATGTAAGTATCGCTCCACGGTGTGTGTGCACTGTATACTTTCACTATTTATCATTTTCATCCAGTGCCCCCCCCCCCGGCCAGAAATAAAAGTGTTAAAATCAGCCCTAAATTCACCAAAAATGTACCGACAAACATGGACGTGCCCTCCCCCCCCCCCCCCCTCCCCGGCAAACAAAATAATTATGTTTTGGGAACACACACACACACAGACAGCAAGTGCTCTTACCCCCCCCCCCCCTCCCTCCCCCTAGAAAATATTGGATCCACCACTGCTGCTGGTCACCATTACGTACCAATATTTGGCTCGCATGATTTCAAATCATCATTAATATGTAAAATCCAATGAATATGTTAACAATGCACTTCTATGTCGTTGAATATTATTCTTTTTATCGTAATTCATTATATTTTCTCGTTCAGGATTATTCCTATGATGGTCATGAGTACTACATTACCCACACTGATTGAGCCACAATACGGCTGCAGCTGACATAGTGCATTGCATTGCACCTGTAATCATTTTGTTCCTTCTCACATTGGATGAGTTCCAGTGATGACTACACACTACCCGGTCAAGTTGACATGCTGCATTGTCTCATACCTGATATATACCTGATCTACACTGTCGCTCATATAGTTGGAATATTTTTGTTTTACTCCAATTTATGGAATTATTTTTAAAATAATTTAAAAATAATAGATCTAGATAATAGTATACATTCTCAGATTGTATTGAATAATAATTTGCCAATGTGTGTTTTGCGTGACTGCTGGAAACTTCCCCCTACCCTAGCCCCCGCTGCGTACAGTCATGGTTCAGTGACAAAGCAATGGCCTCGTAACTGTGAGGACCCAGGATCAAAACCGTGTCGATGTGCTATATAAGTGCCCTTTTGTGGGACATTAATTCTCATTACTGTCATTTCTGACTTAAGGGCGTAGGTCCCCTAATTGATAAGCATAGTAGCATACACATGCTATAGCAGTCACGCAAAACACACATTGGCAAATTATTATTCAATAAAATCTGAGAATGTATACTATTATCTAGATCTATTATTTTTAAATTATTTTTAAAATATTTCCGTAAATTGGGGTATAACAAAAATATTCCAACTATTTGAGCGACAGTGTACTTCCTGATATTTTTAACCCATTTCCTACTGGAACCGGGTTATTTTTGTATTAAAGCTATGAGGAATATGTTACATCAGTAGTCAACATGTTAACTTCCAGGAGAAATGGAGTTAAATTTATTTCATCTTCATGTTTAGATAATGAAGCCCCCTGCTAACCAGCTTTATGCATTATGTTATTGAATGTAAATCTTGCCTCATTTCCATCATCGTACTTGGAATAATTTCACTCCTGATTACAGTTGTTCAAATTATCTAAGCAGCATGTTGTTTTACATTTAGATATAGAAACACTTCTGTAAAAATGTGTTGTTTGCACTTTTAATGAATCAAGTGTAATGATCATCGACGATGTAGATTCATAAAAAACCCAGCTGTTTGGGACATTTTCGGAAACATACTAATTTGGGATTTAGGTATACGTTTTATTCATCAACTTTAAAATTTGTTTTGCCTATTCCAATTTTTGGGGAAAGTTATATGAATTTTGAAAATAACTTAAATCTGCAATCTCTGATCTCTAATCTCTAATCTTTGTACAAACATGCTACTTGTATATGGGATGATTTTGATGGCAAAATACGGCAGAAAATGCATGCTTTAATACAGCTATTGTGGATATTTAAACATATGTTATTTTACACGCCCTCAACGCTGAGTACCCGATTGGGGGGAAGAGATGAAGGAAAAGGAAACAGAACGTGAAATAATACATGTAGTATATTTTAGGGCAACAGGTCTTCCCGGTTTTGTCTCATTTTACTCGGTTTTGTTCGATAAGGATAATATCATAATACAACGATCTATTATTTTGTTAATGGCCTTGTATTACGTTTGGTATTATTCATTATATTTTCGGAGCATTTATATCAACATAATGCAATTCATGTCAGTACTTCACATCACCATTTAACTCTTAAGCTGCCACCCATACAATGCACCCAGTGCCACAGTGCTAATCTCCTGTGTGCCAAGTTAATTTTAAGGTTGGTTCAAGTGCGTGTTATTTAAATCTTTACAAAAACAAATCACTGAATTACTCGAGAAAATCCAATCTGACTGTTGTATACAAAGACGCGTAATCCAAAGCTGATAATCTAATGCACGCGATGGTACTTTCAATAGCGCTGCAAAAGCACTCAGCACGGTGCATTGGGCATGAACAATGACTGTTATTACATATGCTTGCTAGCGTGCACAAAGCAGACAAACGGTAGCGCGCTCGCGTGCACAGAGCACTATAACAATAGCGCGCTAGCAGTCTCATGGCAGGATATGAGTTAAATTTGATAGATTATATCCAATGAGTCCCATGGAATGCATGAAGCTAATTAATATCTTTATTATTGTACATATCTTTATTATGAACCAACTTTTGTATTATATGTACTTTATATGTATTATATGTATATACATACATACATTATATCAATCATTATTTCGACAACTACACCTTGGATTGCTACTAGAATAACACTATTTATTGTATTGTAAATAGGTTTGTGTGACGAAAGAATTCTCGAAGTTCATACAAAAGATGCATATATGTGTTGGAAGATTAAGTAATTGCGTGTAATAGTAATTGCTTTTGTAAGTGATAATTCCATTACAGGTGCATACAAAACTCAAGTAACTTTATTACTTTTCATTATTTCATTCTTTATTGATATGCATTTTACACGAAATATGTGGTTGATAATTTGAGGAGTGTATACGAGTTGTTCTATCATATATTTATGATGGCACTTGTATCATGTATAGATGAAGTAGAATGCTTCATTTGTTATTCACACAAATACAGTACACATCTTACTCATTAACGATTTGAATACGATATGAAGACGACATTTTTATGCGGCGTATTAAACAACAATACAAAAAAGGAAGAAACAAAGCTGGGGCTGGAAACAAATGATTCTTTAAGGGGAAATTGTTATAAATACAAATGTGTATGTGTTCTATAGAAGGAAAATAGAACAAAAATGGCAAAAATATAACGATACAAGGCGAATAATAAACATTGGTTTTATTACAACAGTTAAAACTTGCATGTATGATATATGTACAAGAAGACATATACACATTGAGTTATCAGGTTATGGCAAGTGATCAATCTGGATCTTGATTCCCGAAATTGTGGTAAAAGCAAACATGAATGTTATCACAAAATGTTCGAACAATAATATTGATGACTCTTTCATTATGAAGGGATGCATTGTTCTAGCGCCACCTTGTGACTGCTTTAGTAATAAACCACATGAAAAACTGTGCAGTCGATACCCAGGAGACAACGTGTAACTAGTGCATTTCTTATCGTCCCTAAGGTATCACAGCTATACAATTTTGAAAGTTGTAATCACTACACTGAAGTGAAATTCAAATTGGCCACACCGGTAAAGTCACTGTGATGTACCATGTGAGTAAAAAAAAAGTTTACAACTAGAAAATTGCTAATTATTTTATTAATCATCTATGAACAGTAAACTATTATACATTTTATGAAGAGTGTTTTATTCCAAATCATTTGGTGTCATTTTTGTGGGGTATGGTTCACGTTTGGATGAACAGGTAGGCAATGTTTGCGAGAGTGCAAAAATTGACTTGCGCCAAAATGATGCCTACAGTATGGATTATGTTGGATTAGCGGAGTGAAATAATGAATTGAATGTATCACAATGGAATGCATTGCGTACGATTTTTGCAGAAGCAAAGCCACACACACACACGCACACACGCGCACAAACGTTCGTTGATATTTGATATTCGATATTTGATATGTGTGGCATAATCAATTTTGTTAGGGATATTATTTGGATCTGCAAAGACCGAATTAATACCCAAATCCCATTTGTTTTATTCAAACATCACATAAGCAACTTTGGCGCAAATCGGTTTTTGCACTCTCGCACACATTGCTTCCTGTTTATCCAAGCGTGAACACATACCACATAAACGTGATACCAAATGATTTGGGATAAAACACTCTTTCATAAGATGTATAATAATCCAATGTTCATAGATGATTTGTTTTTTTAATTAGCAATTTTCTAGGTGTAAACTTTTGTTTGACTCACACTGTAGTGCAAACTATTTTCCCATTTGTTCCAACACTAAACAAATACGACCATTTCATTTATTTTTTAAATGGGTGACTCAGAGGAATCTTTTCTTTTCAGAAGATTTGTAATATAGGCCATCTACCATGCATTTTTAGTAGTACCCAAGGGAGAGGGCATAACAAAAAATTATTGGAGTAAAATAGAACAACTAATATTGTGTACACGGACAAACGGAGCAGTTGTCTACGTTCGCAATCCACTGGCAAAATTGCAGACTTGAAAAATGCATATATTATATTACAAACTTCCATAACTCTTTCATTATGGATTAGATTTATTTCAAACTTTAGCCATTCATATATTGGTTATTTTTCTACTGTCATACAAATGAGGATTGGATTGCCCCCTCCCTTGCCCTTGCCCATATTGGAGGGATGACGTAATACATACAGTTTACCCAGTGTGATGGGGGGCATGTCTAGTCCGTAGATACTCAAGATTCATTCAAGATTTAAATGAGGTTTTATTCACGACTTGTCAAAAAGTCCAAAGACTAAAAATGCAAATTTACATCAAACATACATTCATATTAAAAAAAGCATTCAAAAACATATATTTATAAAATAAAGAAAACATAGCAAATGGGAAAGAAAACAAATAAATATATATATGGATAGATGTTTACATCAAAACATCAAAGCGGTATCCCAACAAAAAATAAAAAAATACACGATATGAAATATTGCTGGCAAAATTGAGTAAATGTTTAAATCAAAACAAATAAAATAAAATGTATACAGATACGGGAATTCAATTAACTGTAACGTAGGCTAAACTGTGATAAAATGCAATACACAATTCATTCAGATGGTGTAATGAATATTAAAAAGTATTCAAAAGTATTAAAATTGCAATATTGGCAGTGTGGTAATCACAAGTGTGACATGAGTACAGTACACATATAATCATATTGCACATGAACAAAATTGGAAATCATTAGATAAGAATGGCAGTAAGAATGGCAGGTAATTAAAGAACGTTGTACTGTGAAACATCATCATAAGAGAAAGAGGTGGAGAGGGGGAGGGAGTGACGGAAGGTGAGAGAGAGAGAAACAGAGAGGAGGAAGTAGAGACGACGGGATAAAGAGGAAGAGGCAGAGAGAGCAGAGCAGAGAGAGAGAGAGAGAGACAGACAGGGAGATGAGAAAGAGGGGATGGGAGTGAAATAGAAATAGAGATGAGAGAAAAAGGATGAGAGTGTGAGAGGAAGGATAAAAATACATGCAATATCAAAATACGAATGAATGTGATAACCTGCTGTGCCAATCATCATGATAGTTGATATTGCACATAATTATATTGCTGAAAATACATGAGATACAACATACTGATAATTACCTAAAGCCTCTATTAATTATTATTCAAGGATCGAGTGAAAAAAGGGATGGGAGAATTTCGGTACCTCGAAGTTCTCATCTTAGGCAAGGACAAATCAAGTGCATTTCGCAGGGTACGGCTACAGTTGTTGACTCTGCTCTCAGGCAGGAGATGTCGATGAACCTTATAATGGAGGCGTGATTCTGCAAATGGAGGGGATGACGTAATAAATACAGTTAATGATGGTGTGATGAGAGGGGGAGGCATTTCCAGTCCGTAGATACTATCTGCGCATGAGTAGAACAATGTTATTAGTACCAAACGTGTAGAGAAGGCAACTGATATGTTGTCATGAAAGTTATGTAATCATTATCCATATAGGTCGAGTGGATCTACAAGAATACATATATTGGGATGGGGCGGGGGGGGGGGGGGTGGTTGAAGAAAATGATTATTCGGGAGTGCACTAAGGGGACTTCTCAATGTTTAAAAGATCTTTTGAAAGGATCAAAACCATCTATACACAGAGTTTGGCCAACTTGGTTTTAGTAGGTCACGACATGGCGTATATTATTACGTTTTGTGCTACGCCGGCAAAGCAAAGCAGTATTCGTCATATTCGGCCCAACTCAATTTGGGTCGGCTAAACTGTCCTACAGTCAAGGGCACTAACAAGGGATCGTTGTCGAGCGCCCTCTTTATTATGTTCCTCGCTATAGAAAGATAAGGTTACGATTAGGTTTACGATAAGAAAATACATGTGACCAGGCACCACATAACCCTGAAAATAACACATGGTAAGATTTTACGCTAGAGCTCATTACAGATATTTGTTGTTAGCATGTAATGCTCAAGTTTACGTTTTGGACTCTTCCTGAAACGGTATACTTTTAATCTGACAGCTAAGAAAGCATGTGTGTTCTTGCACGTACACAACCATGGGATCGACAGCGGATCTCAGAGGGACTTTGCCAATTAAAGAATATTAATGCTTACCATTGGGGACTAGCGCGTGGAGTTGGATTTGAACCCTAGACCTCCTGGCTACAAAACCACTGCTTTACTAAAGCATAGTTATTACCGGCCTTTACACTGAACAGTCGGGAGAACAAAAACTCAGAAAGGAACATTGTATGTGAGATGTAAAATGGACATCTTTCCAATTCGTCGCAACTTTAAGACTTCATACCTTAATTTTCTTGCTTTAAATCTATATTTGAGGAACTTCAAAAGGGAAAATTTATCCCGATATGATTTTTCTCAAGCGTTCCCGTGATGGAATAACATATTTGAAGACACCATACAAAAACACGCGCATATTTCGGTCAATGAACTCTGCACTACGCAGTGCGTAACGTTCAGTGATTTCGGCTTACGAGATACGAACTTAAAGGAGACCTCACCCAAAGAAATAATCAGAGAGATTCATTGCATTCTTACCCTTTAATCTACAAGTTTCCCCACCGAAGTTTATGAGAGAGATATAAAGCAAGGTATTCTTTGCATAATGAATAGTTAACCAACACGACATGGGCATCGCCATTTTCATGATTACGTGACGTACTAATACGAACTCGTTTAATAAGTAAATGTATTGACATTTCTGGATGTTTCTTTCCTGTGTGTGTGTGGCGATGGAGCATTTCATTAACCTGTTATTATCTTTTGAACTAAAATTATAAAAATTGCATAAATACATTGATGATCTTTTTCGGTAAAAATTTCGCATCAAAAAATAGATTTGTCAAGTGCTATAATTTATTTTTTGAATAAATTATTCCCCTTGTTATTTGAGCTATGATTTGTCCTCATTGAAAAGTAAATGGTTTGCAATTTAACTGAAAAGTCTTTCGTATTAGCGCTTGGTAGAAGTTCGCCTGTTATGTTACAGTATCAAGAATATGGCTGCGCCCAAGTTATGCTAGATTTTTTGGTGCTATATTGAACCCCGGTAAGGGATGTTTTCCTGGCATCTACATGTAATAACACAATGGAGACCATAACAAGCAATGCATGATAACGTGCATGATTAATTCACAGTTATCATTGTGTTTTGTTAAGTTAGGGGGGGGGGGGGTTCGACCGAATCGACCCACTGACGATGAGAATACTGTGTGGATATGGACACATGATGGAGTTTTTCTATGCACATCACATTTTCACTTGGCCTCCCCCCTCCCCCCTCCCCCCCGTAGATCCGCCACTGCATTTTTCTTGAAATACACCTTCTTATTGTCAAAGTGTCGGGTGCAAGTTACCACTAATTTCTTTAAAAAAAAGTTACAGCAAATCTACAAAAACTCGTGTCTCGACATGAACATTTCTAATACAGGATACATATCACAAGAGTTCGTAAAGAGGCCAGCGATTGACACTTCCTTATTGTCTGGTTGTATGGATGGGCATGTTTTCACAAATGTACTTGTAACCTTTGAGAGACATATACCCCATTCACAGTGGCCTCAAACACCGCGACAGCAGCGGGACTGTCCCGCTGCTGTCGCGGTGTTGTCTTCAGTGTGAAGGCTCGGACCCGTTATAAACTATCGCGGGATAACACCGCCTAGCGATAACGCCGACACAAACTATCGCTAGGCACGCCTAGCTACAGCAGCGGGACAGTCCCGCTGCTGTCGCGGTGTTTACTCATACCCCATTCACAGTGGCCTCAAACACCGCGACAGCAGCGGGACTGTCCCGCTGCTGTCGCGGTGTTTTCTTCAGTGTGAAGGCTCGGACCCGTTATAAACTATCGCGGGATAACACCGCCTAGCGATAACGCCGACACAAACTATCGCTAGGGACGCCTAGCTACAGCAGCGGGACAGTCCCGCTGCTGTCGCGGTGTTTACTCATACCCTTTTCACATCTACCAAATATTGCTTAACCCCGGGAAATAGGTGGGGCTAAGGGGGCTCTTAGCCCCACCAATTCCTTCGTTAGCCCCACCAATTACCCGGGGTAATTTTAGCCGGCTTTCTGTTCACATTACGTTTGCCAAAGTGGGCTAAGGCGCCTTGGATTAATTCGAGTGGCAGTAAACACGCGGCTTTATGCAACGCGGCCTAGTTTGCGTTAAAGCCACAATCGTCCGCACCCCGTCTATTCAAAAGCCGGATGCGAAAATCCCGTGTAAAGGTGCGTCCGCTTCAACGTAGCGTGACCTACTCGTAGTGTTTTCAACCGATACCAGTTGACCGCCCTCTATAGTCTGCCATGTAACTCTCAAACTATGCAGGGGCCGCGGAAGCGGGTTGCTGGGTCTTTTTTTTTAGTAGACACGTTTCATGTTCAGCCCAACCCCCCCCCCCCCACCCTACTCTCAAAAACGCTCCGCGGCCCCTGCTTTTTAGGGTCAGAATTCAGATTCCCTTTCTGAAAGGGGTAACTGATTAATAAAAATTATTTATCACACATTTATACAAGTCATACATTAATGCTTTTTCTTCCTTTGATATGTTTCGCTTTGTTGTAGCTTCATTTGTCTCGTTTTCGTTTCTAAACTTCATTAATCTGTGTTGGGTTATCTTAAACAATATTTGACTTCTGGAACATTTATAAACTTATGGGCAATACGCTTGACTAATCATGAAAAGATTGTTTAATATCTATAAATGAATGGCGCAAAATATGAGCTTTTTAAATGAAAGCGCCGTAAAAAAATAAGTAACAACAACAACAGCAGCAGACTTCATTTTGTCTTTTATCCTCAAGCGAGGTTTTTATTTCCATAATTTCAATACATATTTACATTAATTACTCAATTATTGAGTGAAACGAGTGAAACATGACATACAAAATTAAAGTATACACAACAATTCTACCAGCTTAGTATTATTTTCTTTGATTGCACAATCATGCCTAAAAAAAAATCTTACCAACGACTCAGACTAGACAATCGTTTTAAAGTAACATTTTATCAACGAAGAAAGATGGATATTATATTTAGAGTTCAGAAATAAACAATATGAAATGAAACAATAGGAGTGATCGAGAGGAAGGAAAAATTTTGTCCCCAGGTATATGAAATGAAAAGAATCTAACACAGTTACACAGGTAATAAACAAATTTAAAATAAGTGGTGAAGTGTGACGTCATCAATAATCTATGTTTTGAATTTCTCAATTTTTCTTAATTTTCCGAAAGAGCATCAAAAATAATGTCCTAATATTTATAACAGTATTGGCTGAGATATGACCATCTGAATAAATATATTTCCTATGGGAACTCAGTGTTATTTGCTCTGGCTCCTAATGATTTTATCTCGGACATTCAACGTTGCCTTTGCCCAACTCCGCGCAAACGGTAGTTTGTTGATTAGACACCCTCCCCAGTCCCCACCCCCTTCCCCTCTCCCCTCTCTATCAAACTCGCCTTTCATGCTATGGTAATACGTTGCGTTAACATTTTATGCGCCATTATGTTAGTGATTGTGATAGATTTTGAGCGAAAGAATGGTAATTAGATGGGAAAAAAGTATTAAACAGGGAAACAAGACACACAAAATCATATTGCCAGTTGAGGTTGACATAAAAGCAAGCGAAGGAAGATGGCTTTCATATTTAGAGTTCAGAAATAAACAATATGAGTGAGAGGGGTTGGAGAGACAAAAAGTTGGACGAAGTCTGTACTGTATTCACCATTATGATATTTGTCTCTCTAAACACCCCCCCCCCCTCCCCTGGGCTCTTTTTTTTTGTCTTTCTGTTCTGTTTGTTTATGTATTTTCGCCTAAGTATAATGTCCGACGTATATTAACACCTTCAATATAGCATAATAAACATTTTTTGCCATATCAGTTTGATGCAACAGAGATTTATATTTAAAAGTTTACTTCTGATAATTATTATTGTACTGTTATATTCTTCTCTCCGTTCATTTTAGCTTCTTCTGAATGTTTACGTTATATTTCTTAATCTCTTGATGAAATATCAACACCAGAAGCTAGTATTTAGTGGATGCAAACAAAACATTGCAACTGATGGGTTCGAAAATCAATAACATGAATAGACTTCCTGCTTTTTCACTGCAGATCATAACAAAGCGAATGAAAATGGGCAGACCGTAGTTCAGATAATCCGGCTATTGTTTTCTATCATTGGAATAATCCACTGGTCAGCTCCATCTTCTCACGCAAACAGGCCGGTGAATGGACTGTCGTTGTTGTTGTTGTTTTATTTAGGCAATTCAGTCAGTTTATGACCATTATTGCCGAATAATATGAACAATTTTGTTTTAAATTCTAATTTACGTATATGCACTCACATAATATGCGTGTATATTATGAATAATATATAAATAATATCTGTTTTTAAGATATATAATTATATATTACATTCCTTGGTCACGCTTTGCTTAAAATAGATTATGATTATGTCCATGATACGGACAGAATGAATTGAATGTGTATTTTTATATTGCAAGCAAATGGCGGAATAGAAAACAATATGAAAGATGAAGATGGAAACGACATTGGCAGATATAGACAAAGAGAGACAGACAGACAGAGAGAGAGGGAGAGAGAGAGAGAGAAAGAGAGAGAGAGATGAGAGAGAAAGAGAAAGAGAGAGAGAGATGAGAGAGAGAGAGAGAGAAAGAGAGAAAGAGAGAGATGAGAGAGAGAGAGTGAAAGAGAGAGAGAGAGTGAGAGAAAGTTAGACGCTTCATTATAATTGTACTACAGTACTATCATTATTAATATCATTTTCATTATTATCTTTGTAATCATTCTAAAAACAACGGGGAAAAACTCTAGAAGTTTGTCTATTTAAGAATAGAAACCAGGGGCGTACGCAGGGGGGGGGGGGGGGGGGGGTTTGGGGTTCAACCCCCCCCCCTTTGGTATTTTTATATGTGTAAACCCCCCTAAAAAAAAAACTAAAACCCCCCCTTTGTTGTTGTTGTTGTTTTGTTTGTTTTTTAATTAAAAAAAAAAATCAATAAATAAAAAAATTATGCCCACGGCTAACGTAAAGTGACCTTACCCCCCCCCCCCCCCCCCCCCAACGAAAAATTATTATTATTATTATCTTTGTAATCATTCTAAAAACAACGGGGAAAAACTCTAGAAGTTTGTCTATTTAAGAATAGAAACCAGGGGCGTACGCAGGGGGGGGGGGGGGGGGGGGTTGGGGGTTCACCCCCCCCCCTTGGTATTTTTATATGTGTAAACCCCCCTAAAAAAAAACTTAAATCCCCCCCCCCCCCCTCCCTTTGTTGTTGTTGTTTTTTTGTTTTTTTTAATTTAAAAAAAAAAAAAAAAAAAAAAGCAGCGAATTCCACACTCGCTCTGGATGCTTTGTACACGGCACGCGCGGATACACCGTACAATACATGAGCCTTGGCCTTATATGGTCATATGGTCATATTTTCTATTCAGGGTAACGGGCCGATTATTGTAAAGCTTATAGTATATTACAGTCTCGCTCGACCTAGCGCTCTCAGTTCAGGTCACTCATGTGTACGGTACCGGGCCGACCTATTATTGGGGAGATTAGCTAGTCTCGATATACTAGTAGTCCATCCCATTGTTTCGTTTCAAGGTTGTCGGCTATTATTTACTTATCGTGCTATAAAGTGTCGGAGTTTTACTATTTAGTACAGCTTCTTGATTTCATGATAGTTGTTTGCACAAATTAGTTCTCAATTCTTTGCTTATAACTGCTCTTTATCTATGTAAGATAGTTTCTCAAAATGTCTCGTCATCGGAGAAAGGCTCTTTTTAGCGTTGAAGATGCTCGAGAAGCGATCCTTGACTCGGACTCAGAAAATGAATATGATAAAAACGACATTGACAAAGAGACGGACAGAGAGAGGGGGAGAGAGAGAAAGGGGGAAAGAGAGAGAGAGAGAGAGAGAGAGAACGAGGGAGAGAGAGAGAGAGAGAGAGAAAGGGGAGGGGGAAGGGGGGGGGGGGGGGAGATAGAAAGTTGGACGTAGTCCGTACTGTATTTATTTATATATTTGTCTCTCCGATCATCCCCCCCCCCCAGCTCCAATTTTTGTTTACCCTTTAGTCTGCCTTTTTTTTCTTCATCATATAGATATCTTTTCGCTGAAGTATAATGTCCGACGTATATAGTATTGTAAATATAGCATTATAAGCATTTTTTAATATCAATTTGATGCCACAGAAATTTTCATTCAAAAGTTTTACTTTGGAAATATAATTATTGTACAGTAATATTCTTCGCATTTCGACATTATCAGCCGCTCGTTCTCTATTTCGTTTCCTATAATAAATAAAAGGTATAATGTGTACATCATCAGGGATAATTACGTTATAATAATTAATCTCAAGGAAGAGATGATGTCGGCATACAAGCAAATGGCGGAATAGACAATATTATGAAAGATGAAAATGGAAAACGACATAGAGAGACAGACGGACAGGGAGAGAGAGAGAGGGGGGGGGGGGGAGAGATAGAAGGTTGGACGTAGTCTGTACTGTATTTATTATTATGATATTTTTCTCACCGACCCCCCCCCCCCCCCCCCCTGTTTTGTTTTGTTTATATCTTTGGGCTAAATTATAATATCCGACGTATAATAGTACCGTCAATATAGCATAATAAACTTTTTTTTTATCAGTTTGATGCAACAGGGATTTACAATCAAAAGTTTTACTTGGTATAATTATTGTACAGTAATGTTCTTCTCATTTCGACATTATCAGCCGCTCGTTCTCTATTTCGTTTCCTATAATAAATATAAGATATAATGTGTACATCATCAGAGATAATTACGTTATAATAATTAATCTCAAGGAAGAGATGCTGCCGGCGTACAAGCAAATGGAGGAATAGAAAACATTATAAAAGAAGATGAAGATGGAAAACGACATTGCCAGATAGACAGAGAGACAGACATAGAGAGAGAGAGAGAGAGGGAAAGAGAGAGAGAGAGATCGAGAGAGAGGGAAAGGGGAGGGGAAATGGGGCGGGAGAGATAGAAAGTTGGACGTAGTCCGTACTGTATTTATTTATATAATATTTGTCTCTCCGATCATCCCCCCCCCCAGCTCCGATTTTTCCCCCCTTTAGTCTGTCCTTTTTTTTATCATATAGATATCTTTTCGCTGAAGTATAATGTCCGACGTATAACAGTATTGTCAATATAGCATAATAAACATTGTTTATATCAATTTGATGCAACAGAGATTTTCATTCAAAAGTTTTACTTTGGAAATATAATTATTGTACAGTAATATTCTTCGCATTTCGACATTATCAGCCGCTAGTTTTTTACTTCGCTCCCTATAATAAATATAAGGTATAATAAATTGTGTACATCATCATTATTTTATAATAATTTATCTCAAAAAAGGAATGGTGCCGGCATACAAGCAAACGGCGGAACAAAATTGGCAGATAGACAGAGAGACAGACAGACAGAGAAAGCGACCGAGTGAGAGATAGAGGGAGAGAGAGAGAGACATAAACAGAGAGAAAAAGAGAGATAAATTATTTCTTATAATCATTTATTTGTCTGTGACATTTTATCTTATCACATATTCTTGTCCATTCCTTTATCGTGCATGATTTTTGTCTTTGAATGATTGTTTCAGATAGGGTAAAGTCTGGCTTTACGTTATATGATTTTTATTTATGAGAATGTCGGAACGTGATCCCATTTAAACAAATTAAAAACAGCAACGACAACTGCAAAAACAACAAGACCCTTCCCTCCCCAAAAACAACATAAACCAGGGTTATACATGTATACAAAGTCAGTTCATTGTCATCCAATTATACCCTTACCTTACTTCCGCTCTTTGAAGTTTATAGCCATGACAACGACCGGTACCCTCCGCAACGTTCATTGTTCCTCTTACGTAACTCAGCCGTGTGAACATGCATGGGCCAAAGACAAAGACATAGCTCTTTTCGCACATTCTATATAGGACCCAAATACTTGCCGACATTTCTGTGTCGGTTTTATTTGTATGCAGGGGCGTCGCCAAAGGGGGGGGGGGTGTGGGGGGTGCGACACCCCCCCACCTGTCAGGATAGTGTCGGTAAAATTGCGCTGCCGTCGGGAAAAAGAGAAAAGGGGGAGGGAAAAAAAGAGAGGGAAAAAAAGAGAGGGAAAAAAAGAGAGGGAAAAAAGAGAGGGAAAGGGAAAGAAAAGAAAAAAAGAAAAGGAAAAGAAAAGAAAGAAAGGAAAAGAAAGGAAAGAAAGGAAAAGAAAGGAAAGAAAAGAGAAGAAAGAAAGAGAAAAAAGAAAAAGAGGGAGGAGAGGAAAGAAAGGAAAAGAAAGAAAAGGAAAAAAGAAGAAAAAAGAGTGAAAGGGAAACAAAAGAAACGGGGGATGAAAGAGAGGAGAGAGAGGGGAGGTAAGAGTCTGAAAGAGGAGGAGTGGGAGTAAAAGAGAGAAGGGGGTTGTTGGGTGGAGTCGTCTCGTCGAGGGAGCAAGAAAGACACGGGTAAATATGTTGCTGTGTCGGGTCAGCTGTGTCGGTATTCTTGCTCGATCCTCGTGTACTATATCAATGCAGAATTTGAAGTCGGTGAGATGTATATTATCCGTCGGCCGACAAGTTTTTTCCCTATGAACTGTGACTTCTTATCCGCTGTGACGACTTCGAGAGTGACTACAACTTCAATACTTGTATTTTCTCGAAGTTTCACTTTCCTATAATATCAGCTAAAGAAATCAGAGGTTTAAAATTTTCGGGGAAACTAAATTCAAACAAAGTTTAAGAGTCAACAACGGTACGACGAATCGTCTTCCTTTCTTTATAATGTGATGAAACGCCAAAAATTCCGCGCTTCGCGCGGAAGAGGAAACTTCGTTTAGACGAGTCGAGAACGATACAACGAATCGTCTTCTTTCTCTAATAATTTAAGGAAACGTCAAAGCTTCCGCGCTTCGCGCGAGAGGGGGAAACTGAATTCAGACAAAATTAATAGGGCTTATTTAGAGTCGAAAACGGTAAAACGAATCGTGTTCTTTCTCTAATAATTTAAGGAAACGTCAAAGCTTCCGCGCTTCGCGCGAGAGGGGGAAACTGAATTCAGACAAAATTAATAGGGCTTATTTAGAGTCGAAAGCGGTACAACGAATCGTGTTCTTTCTCTAATAATTTGAGGAAACGTCAAAGCTTTCGCGCTTCGCGCGAGAGGGGGAAACTGAATTCAGATGAATAGGGCTTTGTAAGATTCGAAAACGGTACAAGGAATCGTCTTCCTTTCTCTATACTGTGATGAAACGCCAAAAATTCCGCGCTTTGCGCGGAAGGGGAAAACTTCATTTAGACGAGTCGAGAACGGTACGACGAATCGTCTTCTTTCTCTAATAATTTAAGGAAATGTCAAAGCTTCCGCGCTTCGCGCGAGAGAGGGAAACTGACAAAATTAATAGGGCTTATTGAGAGTCGAAAACGGTACAACGAATCGTGTTCTTTCTCTAATAATTTAAGGAACCGTCAAAGCTTCCGCGCTTCGAGGGGGAAACTGAATTCAGATGAATAGGGCTTATTAAGAGTCGAAAACGGTACAAAGAATCGTCTTCTTTCTCTAATAATTTAATGAAACGTCAAAACTTCCGCGCTTTGCGCGGGAGGGGGAAGCTTCATTCAGATAAGGATTAAGAGTCGAGAACAGTACACCGAATCGTCTGCTTTTTCTCATGATTTAATGAAACGTCAAAGCTTCCGCGCTTCGCGCGGGTGGGGGAGAAACTGAATTCAGACAAGGGTTAAGAGTCGAGAACAGTACACCGAATCGTCTGCTTTTTCTCATAATTTAATGAAACGTCAAAGCTTCCGCGCTTTGCGCGGGAGGGGGGGGGGGGGACTTCATTCAGCCAAGGATTACCAGTCGAAAACGGTACAATTAATCGTCTTCTTTTCCTAATAATTTAAGGAAACGTCTAAGCTTCCGCGCTTCGCGCGGGAGGCCCATCACCCACACCCCCTAATAAGCGCTTTTAAGTGATTCTCTTGCTCACTACCGCCCCTCCCTAAAATAAGATCCTAGCTCCGCGCCTGCGTTAAAATATATAGCTATGATGCTGACTAAATTGAAGAAATAATTCGTATATATATGTCGTCGAGGAAAATGTCCATTTTGCGCATATGCAAGTACTATATATAGTCTATAGGAAAAACAATTTAGCCTTCGGCCCCAGGTTTATATGGTTGAATTTGTAGATATTGGACATTTAATTTTGTCGGTAATTGGTGCCTAGTTTTGTCGGTAATCGTTGGCCACTACACCCCCCCCCCCCCCCACTGAAAAAGGTCTAGCGACGCCCATGTTTGTATGTACTTTGTCAATACATATACTTACAAACTACAATTGTCAAAATTTTGCAATATAGTCATACATATTGATATTTATATAGCATAAACATGCTCAAAGCGCTTTACATTAGTAAATAAAACAAACTAATTATTTTGCTCTCCAAATACTTACACACTATTTCGTTTTCCCTATAATCTTTTTAGAGAGCGAGGGAGAGAGAGAAAGAGAGAGAAAGACAGACAGATAGACAGAGATATATAATATATATAGAGAGAAAGAGAGAGAAAGCTGGGTGCATCGTTATAGTCTGTACTGTATTTATTTATCATTATGCTATGTTGTCTCTCCTTTCACCCCCCCCCCCCCCCCCGTTCTGGATTCTTCTTTAGTTTCATTTTATCATGTTTATATCTTTTCGCTAAAGTATAATGTCCGACATATATTGTAACCGTCAATTTAGGCTGATAAACTATTTCATATTAATTTGATGCAACAGAGATTTACATACAAATCTTTTACTTTGTATAAGTTATGTATTTTTCTCATAAAATTGAGTATCTAAATAAAAAGAGAAGAAGAAGAAAAAGAGGAAGAAGAAGAAGAAGAAGAAGAAGAAGAAGAAGAAGAAGAAGAAGAAGGGGGATTAAGAGTGAGAAGAAGAAAGACAAGATTCTCCGGAGAAAGAAGCCATGAACAATATAAAAGAGAGAGAGAGAGAAAGACAGACAGACAGACAGAGAAAAAGAGTGAGAGAGAGGAGAGAGGGAGAAAGTTGGGCACATCGGTATAAATTATAGTCTTTACTGTATTTATTTATTATTATGCTATTTTGTCTCTCCTTTCATCCCCCCCCCATTCTGTATTCTTCTTTAGCTTCATTTTATCATGTCTATATCTTTTCGCTAAAGTATAATGTCCGACATAATTATATTATAACCGTCATTTTAGGCTGATAAACTATTTCATATTAATTTGATGCAACAGAGATTTACATACAAAATCTTTTACTTTTTATAAATTGTGTATTTTTCTCATAAAATTGAGTATCTAAATAAAAAGAGATGAAGAGGAAGAAGAAGAGGGAGAAGAAGAAGAAGAAGAAGAAGAAGAAGAAGAAGAAGAAGAAGAAGGGGGAATAGGAGTGAGAAGAAAAAAGAAAAGATGCGGAGGAGAAAGAAGAAGAACAAAATAAGAGAGAGAAAGACAGAGAGAGAAAGACAGACGGACAGAGAGAGAGAGAGAAAGAAAGAGAGAGAGAGAGGGAGAGAGAGAGAGAGAGAGAGAAAGTTGGGCGCAACGTGTTATAGTCTGTACTGTATTAATTTATTATTATGCTATTTTGTCTCTCCTTTCACCCCCCCCCCCGTTCTGGATTATTCTTTAGTTTCATTTTATCATGTTTGTGTATTTTCGCTAAAGTATAATGTCCGACATTATAACCGTCAATTTAGGCTGATATACTATTTCATATTAATTTGATGCAACATTGAAAGATTTACATACAAATCTTTTATTTTTTATAAATTGTGTATTTTTCTCATAAAATTGAGTATCTAAATAAAAAGAGATGAAGAAGAAGAAGAAGAAGGAGAAGAAGAAGAAGGGGGAATAGGAGTGAGAAGAAAAAAGAAAAGATGCGGAGGAGAAAGAAGAAGAACAAAATAAGAGAGAGAAAGCCAGAGAGAGAAAGACAGACGGACAGAGAGAGAGAGAGAGAGAAAGAAAGAGAGAGATAGAGAGAGAGAGAGAAAGTTGGACGCATCGTGTTATAGTCTGTACTGTATTTATTCATTATTATGCTATTTTGTCTCTCCTTTCACCCCCCCCCGTTCTGGATTATTCTTTAGTTTCATTTTATCATGTTTGTATATTTTCGCTAAAGTATAATGTCCGACATTATAACCGTCAATTTAGGCTGATATACTATTTCATATTAATTTGATGCAACATTGAAAGATATACATTCAAATCTTTTATTTTTTATAAATTGTGTATTTTTCTCATAAAATTGAGTATCTAAATAAAAAGAGATGAAGAAGAAGAAGAAGAAGGTGAAGAAGAAGAAGAAGAAGGGGGGATAGGAGTGAGAAGAAAAAAGAAAAGATGCGGAAGAGAAAGAAGAGAAACAAAATAAGAAGGAGGCGAAGAAGAAGAAGAAAAGATAAAGAAGAAGAAAACCCTACGAAAGAGCTGAAAGAACTGAGAGGCTTGGAGCACAGCAGAGCAACGTGCTCTCGACGAGACAAAGCCAGATTGCCAAATGATCTGCGCATGCGCTAGGTTCCCGTTAGTCGAAGCCTAGTCGGCCGCTTGAACGCACACGCATTGTGCCTCGCGCTGAGCGGTCTCAAGGTACGGCATGTTCGATTTTTAATCTCGTTTGTGAGGTGGCTATCAGGCTGAATAATTCCGAGCTGAACGGGTTAAATGACAATGGAATAGCATAGTCTCCAAACAAGAATTCATGAATCAACACATTGGCTTTATGGCCAGCACGTAATTGTTTTTAACGGCGAGATAGAAAAAAACCCACTAGTCTTTATTTCCATTAATTGTTGGAGAATTAAATTTGAATGGGGCGCCCATAACCCGTGTGTCTAGATTGACACCTCCAAGTTACCTCCCCGAAAAAAATCTACTTTTTAAAAATTAATTCGGTTATATATACACAGATAAAACGCAATTGTTTAAAATGCTAACAGTTCATTACAATACAACAGCTTGTTGAATTTTTTTAAACAGGTCTTATTACTTGTAAACAACCCTTTTAAACGGTGTTTTTATTGTGCATAATGATCCATGCCAAACATACAGAGTACAGTGTTAATTAGACACGAACTCAAGCTAAGCTAAATAACTTAGTTTAGCCGCAGAGGGAGCTAAACAAGTATGACGAATCTTTCAATGGGTTGAAAATTTTCTGGCTTGAAAAGGACGTTACGGTGTTCGGACACACACAATGCGTCTTCTCGTGGGCAAATCGTGCATCCGGGATTAACTCAATACGGCTTTCATGCATGCGCTCTCAGGTTAAAAACACGCAGCTTCTCGCACATGAGAATTAATCCAAGGCGCCTAACCCCACAAATAGTACGGGACTATCTGGCCCTGCAAAATAGCAGGGTTAGCCGGGCAATTGCGGGGTTAGCCGGGCAATTGTGGTGCTAAGCTGCGTAGTGTGAATCCGAACCGGGCTAAGGAGAAGCGGGGCAAAGCAACAGCCAATCACAGACAGCGTGGTCGTGTGGTCGTGAATCTGCATTTATCGCGCGCTATGCATGCAGTTCACGTTACGCATGCATGCTCTCTGTATTGACGTTTAGTCTTTTACGAGGCAGAGGTCATTATGAAAAAATCTTTATTATAAAATTGATTTAAAAAAATAGTGAAAGAACATGTAGCTCATAATTTGTTATTGCATTTATCATTATCAGTCATATTTACGTAGGTAAATTTATCAAGTGAATTGGATGAAAAATGGGTAATTGATTTGTATCGGTAAAATAATAAAGGGAAAACGCTTTGCGCAAGGCTGGATAACACAACACGAATTTAGCGCGCGGGTTTTTCCCCTTCATTTAGTCGAAAAGCGCATGCGCGGTAGCAAAAGCATTAATATTCATGAGCTATCGAATAGTCCGGGGCTAAGGCGAACGTAGTGTGAATCGCGTGAAATTTCTTAACCCCGGCTAAGCACATAGTCCGGGGTTAAGAAAATAGATGTGAACAGCAAAAAAAATAGTATGGGGTTAAGGATAGTATGGGGTTAAGGATAGTCCGGGGTTAAGAAAAATAGATGTGAAAAGGGTATCAGTGTGAAGGCTCTCCGCTATAACACCGCGACAAACACGTGTGATTTGTTTACTTACCTATCACTGACCTCTTTTCTACAGCAATGGGGAACATAAAGTGAAATAGAAATAAAGTAACCAGTGGATTCAAATTGATTTTATTATTATGTAGGTATTATAATTATCCAAATAAAAATATTTCACACTTCAAAAAATTAAAATATTCTGACTGGAAGCAATACAAATGCTAGTTTTTTAAAAAGTAATATGATCGAGGATACAAAAAGCAACTTCACATGTTTACCGCGCAATTTCAAGCAAGTATTTCCGGTCATATCGGGGTCACTCGCGGGTCATCAGCCATGCATACACGTGTTTGTTACGGAGGTAATAAAAATCACCCACTGCAGCGTGAATGGGTACATGATATTTATCCCGCTGCTGCAGCGGGATAACTTTTCTACTGTGAATGCATTTGTAGCGGTGTTATGGCGGTGTCGCCGCTCCGCTACAACGCCGCTACAAATTTCAAAACCACTGTGAATGGGGTATCAGTGTGAAGGCTCTCCGCTATAACACCGCGACAAACACGTGTGATTTGTTTACTTACCTATCACTGACCTCTTTTCTCCAGCAATGGGGAACATAAAGTGAAATAGAAATAAAGTAACCAGTGGATTCAAATTGATTTTATTATTATGTAGATATTATAATTATCCAAATAAAAATATTTCACACTTCAAAAAATTAAAATATTCTGACTGGAAGCAATAAAAATGCTAGTTTTTTAAAAAGTAATATGATCGAGGATACAAAAAGCAACTTGACATCAAGCAATCGAAAACCCCGCGCTGAAGTATTTCCGGTCATATCGGGGTCACTCGCGGGTCATGAGCCATGCATACACGTGTTTGTTACGGAGGTAATAAAAATCACCCGCTGCAGCGTGAATGGGTACATGATATTTATTCCGCTGCTGCAGCGGGATAACTTTTCTACTGTGAATGCATTTGTAGCGGTGTTATGGCGGTGTCGCCGCTCCGCTACAACGCCGCTACAAATTTCAAAACCACTGTGAATGGGGTAATAGAGAGAGACAGAGAGAGAGAGAGTGCGTGTGAATATGAGGCATGTTTTCACTCAACATCGTGTAACCTTTGAGAGACAGAGAGACAGAGAGAGAGAAAGAGAAAGAGTGCGTGTGAGAGACAGGTTTGATTTCCAACGAAATAAAGCCATAGGGGTAGTGCAAAAATAAGGGATGAATTCGAGTTTCTACCGCTCAAGACAGCTATCTTAACAATTATGAATTGCTAAAATGCGGGGGTTCTGACCCTGGACCCTTACAGTGCAACATTGAAAGCCGTCGGGAATACATATCTATTTCATGTTAATCCATACGAGCGAGGCCTTGTTAAATTATTTTAATATGTTGTCCTCGATTTGGTCGCTTTCAAATATACTTGTCGACGCTGTAGGTTATTACTTCTTTGCAGGATGCTGGTTGTCGGTCTCTTCGGAAAAAGGAATCGTATTTTGAAAACTTTAATTCTTTCTTAACTCAGCGAGTTACATTGCATTTAGCAAATGAGGATATTTAAATGCAAGCCAAATCCGGACACTCCAGAATAAGGTTGTAATTGTGATTCGACAGACTCTTGTTTAAGTTGTGTTAATTCTCACAGTTTACACAAGCGGGAATTTAGTGCATGGAATATTATTATGGACAATATCCTTGGAAGTCCGAACCAGTTGTTAATTTGTTACTCAAGTATCTTTTCATCGAACAAGTCATCGTGCACCTAAATTAAAGGCGGTGAATGACGTCATTGACCTACACTTAAAGGCCTACTGATTGATTATACAAATAATGTGAGTAGTTCATACTGTTTTATATTATATTGTTTTAGGTATGAGGAGTGCCGCTTTTCACCTCTGATATAACTGCCCCTTTTATTTTGACAATAAAAATTGCCCCGTTTCCTTTGTAATAAATGCCCTTTTTACCAAGGTAACCAATTGTCCTTCGTTCAAGAATATATACATTTAACCAATATGAAAAGGTTTTTTAAACTCAAGGCATCTGCATTAACATTACCAATGTCATTCATGTTTAAAAGAGACATAATTTTATCGAAAGGTTTTCTGCATTGTTTTTAATCGTCAGACAATCCCAAACATCTGCAAAGTATGGTGCTCAAACAGTAAAGAAAACATGTTGAAGATCATCCCTGATACAAGGCAGGGGTTGTACACAAATGTCTAACACTTGTTTTCGTTCCGCTTCCCTGTTACCCTTTGTAGGTGCTCTCTTCTCTTTGCACTCGGTGCCCTTTCTCTTTTAAAGACTCCGACGCCCCTGCCGTGCAACATTGAAACCCGTCAATAATGCACATATCTATAACGTTAATCCATGCTAGTGAGGCATTTTTAAATTTATTTTATTGTCCACATTTTGATCAAGTTCAACTAGACTTGCTGACGCTGTGTGCTATTTCTTCAGAGGCGGCGCTTCGAGGGGGGGGGGGCACTAAAAAAGGTACACCAAAGGGCATACATTTTTACTTAGGAAAAAATTCCCCTTTTAGTTCAGATAAGTGTCCCTTTTTTTCCTTCCAATATTATGTGCACGTTCCACATTCTTATAAATGCCACTTACCATCTCTGATAAGTGCCGTGTTTACCTCTGATAATTGCTTCTATTCAATTCTTAGAGTTTCCCCTTTTATTTGTAAGAGGTTCACCGTCCTCTTCTATTACGTGCCCCTTTTCACCTCTAATAAAATAATGCCTTCATTGAAAGTATCCCTTTTCCTTTCTTATAAGTGCCCCTTTCCCTTCTTAATAATAGCTCCATCCCCTTCACATAATTACCCTCTTTACACCTCTGATAAAAGTCCCTTTAATTTTGACACGTGCCTTATTTTCATTTTTAATATAATTATACCCTTTTGCCCTCTGAAAAGTGGCCCTTTTCATAAATGCCCCCTACAGCCCTGGTAAATGCCCCAATTACAATCTGATAAGTGTTCCTTTTTACGACAAATGCCCCTTTTACCTTATCATAAGTGCCCTTTTTGTCATCATTTTTGTACTCTTGAATCAGAGAATAATAATTATTGACGTGCAGTAGCACAGTTAGTAATAATAGGGACTTTTAGATTTGCACGTTTTCAGCTTTGACTGCAACGTGTGACGTCATTTTAAGGCACTGCGCATGCGTCACGTCGTCTCAGTCGGCGATCGAGAATGCGTCAACCTTGATTTTCCTAAATCTAGTACGATACTAGTATATGCCGCGTGCGCATAAAATATACAGTTCCTCAGGTAGCCAAAGGAACATCCCTTCCCTGCTATTATGTAAAAATGTGTAGAACAAGTGTCACATGCATATTCACCTGTTCTACACATTTTTACATAAGAGCAGTGGAGGGATGTTCTACCACAGCAATAGGCCATTTTCGTAATGTAACCAAATTTAATGCATAGGTCTTTGTGAAGTGCCTCAATACAAACTATTTCATTCACCTGTTAAGAATAATAGTATTTCAATAGACAGAATCCTAACTGCATACATTAGTTGTTGCCACGTTGGACAAACATTATGGCTTGACCTACCTAGCAACACTTAATATATGCAGTTGCATTCTGACTATTGAAATACTACTATTCCTATCAGGTGATTGAAATAATTTGTATTGAGGCACTTCACAAAGACCTATGCATTCAATTTGGTTACATTAAGAAAATGGCCTATTGTTGAGGGTAGAATGAGGAACTGTATATTTTGTCCTCTTTCTTTGTCTGTCATGTAATTCATAGTGTTACTTCCTGCATACATGTATATCGTCGAGTGCAATCTAAAAGATTTCTAATTGTAGCCAACACGGGCAGTTGAGTACGTTGACACGCATGATCAGTCGGCGTACGTCGTGTTCTCGTCCACTCATTCTAAAAGTCCCTAATAGCTACAATTACAACTACGACCGTAAAACCGCCTTTTTTCTGATAGGTGAATTATTGGGGTATGCGCGCGTGCATGCACTCGATAAAAGGAAACAATTACAACCACCAGAATCTGGTCTATTTGTTATAGGCTATGTAAAATCGAAACCTAGTTTCTCGTCAGTTTTTTTGGTCAAAAATGAGGCGTGGGTGTTTGCATATGTGTCCATACTTGATATTTTGATAAGGTGGTCGCACATACAAATGCTATTAGGCATGGCTCAATGTTAACATGTGCATATTCGTTTACGGCAAAATATTTGGGGTAAAACAAATAAAGAAGAAAACCAAAGTTTTTTAAATATTTGTTTAATTAGGTAGATCTATATAGCGTACAAACAAATAATTGATTTTTTAAATAATATAACTAGTCGAGAAGTTCATAGATATTTTTTAAAATGTTACAAAAAGTAAGCAAATTATAATAACAACACTACAATAGAGTACTTTTTTACAAATGAGTTGCTACGATATATAAATCAATCTTATTAGTACTATACCTGTTTATTTTAAACAATTTAGAATACTTTGTTATTTTAAATTATTGTGAGTGGCTGTTTGTACATGTGGTTTTTGGAGGCAGTTACGTTTTAATGAATGTGAACATATCAAGACCTCCCTGAAGTTCAGTCTGTAATGCCCTCTTGCGCACACCCTTCAACTAAAGCAGCTGGCGAGTCGTCGGCAACGCGATGCACTAACATGTGTAATATTCTACCACTTGTTAAGACTAATTATGGAGGAAATTCAGGCTAATTAAAGATAAACTTGAGTTCTGGTAAAAAAAAGAAAATGAATTCTCACAGAATCTAACGAAACTTACACTGAATGTTCAAGATTACAAATAAATGTCATGTGCTGAACAATGTTGGAAGAAAATGTATACTGGCTGAGTAATGAGCATAGAAAGATAAGGAAATCAGGGTTGTACTAGCCCCGACACCATGTGTGTTGTCCCATATACATCTTTCTGTGTAAGTGATTGTTACTTTACCAAGACTCTGCCAAATTTATGATGATTTTGATGACTCCAGAACCTTGCATTACACACCATTACTTACATGCTATATGATCAACTTTTCTGATCCATTCCACACCTTTTCTTTCACAATGCAATCGCATTACCAGAACTCAAGTTTATCTTTAAGTTCGCATACCCAGTTTGTATAATTGTTGTGGTTGAGATAAAGACACTCTGAACAACCCCTCACCCCCAGGCCGAATAGTAATAAATATATAATAATAATCATGGACATGGTTTAGTATGGAAACTGCTAGTATTTTCCGGAGATCTACTTGACACAACACCATTTGACACAGATGGGACTGATCTACTTGACACTACACCATTTGACACAGATGGGACTGATCTACTTGACACTACACCATTTGACACAGATGGGACTGATCTACTTGACACTACACCATTTGACACAGATGGGACTGATCTACTTTACACTACACCATTTGACGCAGATGGGACTGATCTACTTGACACTACACCATTTGACACAGATGGGACTGACCACTCATGATGCCATGATAAGCTTTCATGCATGTTGTGGGACCTTAATGAAGTTTCCCGTTAACTACAAATGTATTTTAGATCTACATCTCATATATCACCGAATTAAATTTGTATCTGAAGCTAAACATATCAAATAACCAAAGAAAATACAAAAAAAGAAGCGGGCGCCGAAAGAATGCTTGCGGGAAAGAGAAACTAGGAATCATTTTTACTTGGCCTTAGTGTGGAAGAATACAAAAGCAGCAATGCATGTCCCCTGAAAAGAATATCTCTTTGAATGGTTCACGCATAATGATTCCTTGTGTAGTGTAGTGAGGTACTGATACAATCTTTATATTGACACTCGTTTTCATAACTATTCCAGACGTGACATATTTCTATATCTTTCGCTTTTGTCATACAGAATAACTGGTACCCAATGACAATTATCCTATCTCTCAATCCCTTCTTCAGCCATCCAATCAGTCATGCTTCTGTTTCTCTCTCTCTCTGTCTCTCTCTGTCTCCCAATCCTTCTCTCTCTTTCTCTACCTCTCTCTCTCTCTGTGTCTGTCTCCCTGCCGTTCTCTCTCTCTCTCTCTCCCTCCTGCAGCCATCCAATCAGTCATGTTTTTCCTCTCTCTCTGTCTCCTTGCCCTTGTCTCTCTTTCTCTCTCACTTAATATTTCAATTTCCCTCTTAGTATCTACCCCCCCCCCTTTCTTACATTCTTTGAAATACTTGATCACGTAAATCACTCTCTCGCTCTCACCCACTCACTTATTTATTTATTTTTCGCTCTCCCATTCGCTCATTAATTGTTTTTCTTCACTTTCTGTCTCTCAATTTATCTCTTGCTGTTATTTATACCTAATAATTGAGAGGGAAAAAAACTCACTCCCGTTTTGCTCTCTCTTTCTCCCTCTGTCTGTCTTCCATTGACGCACCCACTCAGTTAATCTCTCTCTCCATTCGCCCCTATCGAGCTTATCGTGCATGGTGCCAGTGTATTACCCACGATGTGTTATTATTCGTATTTGTTCATCGTCATTTCAATGCTATTTGAAATATTTTGATGACAATTAACGACATTGTGGTGCTATTGTTACGTACCGTCACATGGCAGTCGCATGACAGATACATTTATACCATACCGTTACCCCGCCCCCTCTCTCTCCCCCTCTCTCTCTCTCTCTCTCTGTCTCCCTCCCCCTCTCTCTATCTCTCTCTCTGTCTATCTCTCTCTCTCGCAATACGATTAAAGAAATGCACATGCACCCCCCCCCCCCCTCCTTTGGAACTACATTTGTACGCCACTGACTTCCAACTTTATCTAGTTTATCCCAGAGAATGGGTCTTACCATTAAAAAATAAATAAACTAGAAACAAGAATGATTAAGTAATTACTTTCATGGCTACTTTTTCTCAGGTTTGTTATTGCCTGGGTGCAGTGCATGATTTATAAAAGCCATGATTAACAGAGATCTTTTCTATATGGATGTTTTTATTGTTCGTTTGCATATTGACAAAGAAATAATGTTAGGTTTACACTCTAAAAAACTGAAATGTTAAATATCAACTTAAAAAGACCGAGGAGTGACCACTCTTTCAAAATGTCAGATTGTAACTTTTAACATGCTGGATTCAACTTTTATAGTGTTGGATCCAGCATGTTCAAAATGTCCCCCTACCCCAAGCCACTTATTTACAACTTTATTTACCTTATCACAGACAAGACATACAAAACTAAAAACTAGAATATTGAAGTCAATGCTTCTAATTTTTACCTTTTCCCAGATTTGTAAGTGGCTTATTGTCTTACACATTCTATTTCCAATGTTTTCTTAATGACTTTGAGATACGCCCCTTTTTCTTCTCCCAAGTGCTACTTTTCACCTCTGGTAAGAGCCCTATTCAAAATCTGATAGGTGCCACTTTTACCTTGACACGTACCTCTTTCCTTTGCAATAAATGCCCCTTTCCTTTGTTATTGGTGCATATTTCCCAGTTTAATATTTGTGTCCCTTTACATCTCTAATGAGTGTGCCTTTTAGATTCGTCAAGTTCCCCTTTTTCTTTTTAATACATGCCCCTAACCCCTTTTTATTAGTACCCCCATTTCGGGTGCCGGAAGTGTCCATTTTCACCTCTCTGATAAATGCCCCCTTTACTTTGACACGTGCCCCTTTTCCTTTCTGATTGGACTTTTCCCTTCTGATAAGTGCCCCATTTCCTTTTCTATCAAGTGGTTCTTTTACCAATGTGAAAAGTTTCTCTTGATAAGTCACCCTTTCCCTTTCTATATAACTCCCGTTTAGTAAGTGTATTTTTGTCTATATTTCCCATTGTCGCCTACAAAACGTGTGCTTTTGCGGTCATATAAAAGGAGACATATCTAGTTTTAAAGAATTGGAGCAGCTTTCTGTACTAAAATGTACTTCCTTTCTACAGCCACGAAGATAGCCGAGGAGGCAAAAGGCACAATCCCTTAAAGAACAAACTGTGCCCCTGTTCAGAACATAATCGTGCTCGTTTTCAACGCTATCAAATGTCCTTTCTCTATTTAAGCCGTTTAATAAAGAAGTGTGTCTTTTTACACTAAATGTTTACCCTTTAACCTACGTTGAGATATGTTGAGGTTACCATTTGTATATAGGTTCCCTCTTCTTTTTAAAGAAAGTGCTTTTTTGTTGGTTCACCCCTAATCTGAAGGACTCTCCGCCACCCCTGCAGTGCAACATCTAAACTCGACACAAATACTTATCTGCACAGTTTATTCATGCGAGCGAGGTATTGTCAACATTTATTTTTATTTTCGTCGACCTGATCACGTTCAACTAGACTTGTTGACGCTGTATGTTATTACTTCCTCGTAGGCTGCTTCATGTTGGTCTCTTCGAAACAGGGAGTCGACTTTTGATAACTGTCATACTTACTTAACTAAAGCAGGTTACATCGCATTTGGAATGAGGAAATTTCAATGCAAGCAAAATCGGACACTTAAACATTTGCCTGGAATTGTGATTCGAAAGACTCTTGTCTAAGTTTTCTTCGTTCTCATTAAAAAAAACGTCGTACGCGTTGGGCGGGGTTTTAGTACATGGATTATTACCACGGACATCATCCTTAGAAGTCCTAACCAATTGTACCTAACGTAGGCAGTGAATGACGTCATTGACCTGCACTTAAAGGCCTACTGATTGATTATACAAATACAGTGAGTATTTCATACTGTTTTTAATATGATATATTTTAGGGTAAAAGAAGTGCCCTTTATCACCTTAATTTAGAGGGCTTTGTTATTGTTAGTCAATGTGTGTGTGTGTTGTGATTGTTGGTTTGTACATGTGGTTTTGGGAGGCGGTTGTGTTTTAATGAATGTGATAAAACCAAAGCATAACAAATCAGAACAAAAATCTATTCTTTATGTCCATATACATGTAAAGTGGTCAAGTTTTATATCTTTGGTGGTGTTATTTTTACAATTCAGGTTGTTTGAGAATATTTATCTGCGAAAAACGGTAACAAATTATCTTGACTAAATCCGCACTCTATACCATTCGGCGCCTAACGGTAGACCTACATATGCAGTATCTCATCACATTAGCACTTGCCATATAGTTTCTATACCCTCAAAAAAAAAAGCACTTGACTTGAAAGAGGAGAACTACCCCAAATTCGCATCTCATCTTGAACTTTTAACTGTCAGTTATCTCACCCCCAAAATATGTTATGATGAATTCATAACCACATATTAAATGTAGTACGCCCCGAAAATATGAAAAAAAAAGCTGTTAATTATTACGATTAGTTTGTCAGATTCACACATAATGATGATGCATCTTTTGTTAAGTACCCGAAATTGGCCCTTAAACTTTCACCTCTGATAAGTGCCCCTTTTATTTTGAAACGTGCCCCTTTTACATCGACAAGTTCCCATTTTCCTTTGCAATAAGTGTCCATTTTCTATTCTCATAAGTGCCCTTTTTAATGTCTAGTAAATGCCCCTTTTCAGGCATGATAAGTGTCCCTTTTCACTTTTGATAAGGTATCCCTTCACCTCTGATAATTGCCATATTCAAATCTGAGAGGTGCCTCTTTAATTCTTTAATTTGTAAGAAGTGCCCCTTCCCCTTTTAAAAACTACCCCTTTTTAACTCGGATAAAAGACTTTATACTTTCCCAAGTGCCCCTTTTCCTTTCTAATAATTGCCCCTTTTCCTAATGGTAAGTACCACCATGCAATAAAAAGAGCCCCTTCCACTTCTAATCTCTGACAAATGACCCTTTTCAGGTACGAGAAGTCATTCCTTTTCACTTCAGATACGTGCCCCTTTCACCCCCGCGAATGCCCCTTTGCAATCTGAGCGGTGCCAATTTTTCTTTCGACTAATGCAAATTTTCCTTTATTATAAATGCCCTTTTTTTATTCACATATTAAGTGCCTCTTTTCATATCTACTCATAGCCCCTTTTCAGGTGTGATATATGCACCTTTTCACCTCTGATAATTTCCCTTTTAACAATGAAACATGCCCTTTTTTTCTTTCTAATAAGGGACCTATCCCCGTTTCATAAGTGCCCCTTTTCACCTCTTATAAATGCCCCTATCAAAATTTGATGGGGCCCCCCCCCCCCTTCCGTCGACAAATACCATTTCCTGTTCTCATCAGTTTCTTTCTTAAATCCCTGGTGAGCGCCTCTTTTTGAAGGTGGAAGAAGTGCCCCATTTTAACCCTCTGATATATATTTGTTTAAACTTTGACACGTGCTCCTTCTCTTTTCTGATAAATGTCCCCTTTTCCTCTCATCAGTAAATGCGCCCCTGACTTCAAGCGACTAAGAGCAATTTCCCCTAAAGCTCGCACGCTACACAAATACTTTTTCAGACCCTTACACCCGACTGCAAAGTGTGATGCTTAAGCAATATCGTGTATGGTGTATGAAATGAAACACATATTGAAATCATCCCTGATGATGTAATCACAATGTAGGGCATACACCAATGTCTAACAATTGTATATTTTCGCTTTGATAGAGATTTCCCTTTGTAGGTGCCCTTTTTTCTTGGAGCCCCCCCCCCCTCCCTACTTTGTAAGTTACTAGGCCGCCCCCCGGTTACATTGGTTGCCAGTAAAGCATGATTTTGTATTTAGAAAAGTTTTGCTCGTTTAACTAGTTGTCTGAAATGTTATTTATATAAACACATCCATATTGAAATAACTTACGACGTACACTTCTAAAGCTATACCTCGGAACAAATTAACTGATGGATAATGCGCTTTTAGTTGTGCTGCCCCAAAGCTTTGGAACCACCTAAAACATGACATAATAAAAACCTCATCTGAAGCCATCTTAACAACTTTGTTGATGACCCAATTTGTTCAGAAGCTTTTGAGCAATATATAAGTGTAGGTCCGTAAAATGGCACTGTTGGGAGATTTTTTCACTATCATTGTTTTATTGTTCATCACAGCGCTGTAGAGTTTACTAGATAGTTATATGATAGATACAACGTTGTAATTGATTCCAAGGTCGTCACGTGATATCGATTACGTTGTTCGTAATTAGCATATTCGACTCATGGTAAATCTATTTACGTGATATCTTTTCCGGTCAAATGAGTATATATTGGTTTCAAACCGAATCCAAGCAACCCTGCAACCACAAGCTAAGTGGGGAAGGGAAGGGAAGGAGGGGGGGGGGGGGGTAGTTTATTGGAGGGTTCCTCTTGCCTGGCGCGTACAAGGGGGGGGGCGAACCCCTCTGTTATTTTTTGTTGGTGTGTTTTGGAGGTAACCCCCCCCCCTCATTTGTTTTTATAAATGTTTTATATAAATAATAAAAATAATAAGAATGCTAATGGGTGACCTAAAAGAAGGTGACCTTATCCCCCCCCCCCCCCCCCCCCCACGGAACGAAATGTCGATCGGTCAAATTTTCAAATTTCGGGACAAAAGAAATGTGTCCTCTTATTTTCGATAAAGAGGAAACAAATTAACTTGACACTTGAAAACTAAAATACATTCACAAAATTGTAGTTTGATACGTAAAATGAACTTTGAAATATTTATCAAAATTATCGATATTATACCTTTTTTCTTAAATTTGTTTTACATCTAATCCTAAAATATCACAGAATTAATTTGTTACCAAATAACAATACAAAAAAAGGAGGTGGGCGCTAAAAAAATGCTTGCGGGGTGAGAAACAAGGACTTATACGAATACGAAAGCTGAAATGTCCCCTGAAAAGAATAGCTCTTCAAGATTGTCACGCATAATTGATTTCCTTGTTCAGTGTAGTGAGGTTAGCGACAATATCGTTATATTGACACTCATTTCATAACTATTCCAGACATGACATATGTAGATTTCTTTCGCTTTTGGCATACAAAAAATGGAACCCAATGACAGTTTAATTATCTCTTTATCCCTCCTTCAGCCATCCAATCATTCATTATTTTTCTGTCTGTCTGTCTCTCTCTCCCCCTCTCTTTCAGTTAATATTTTTAATTTCCCTCATTATATAACTAACTCTCTTTCTCCCCCTCTCTCTAACTCACATTTGCTCAAACACTAATATCACTTAATCACTCTTTCGCTCTCACCCACTCTTTTATTAATTTTGTTTTTGCTCTCCCACTCGCTCATGTAATTTCTATCTCACTCTAGTATTATCTCTCTGTTTCAATTGATCTCTTACTTATATTGATACCTACTAATTCGACAAACTTGCTCCCGTTTTGGATGCAGCAGAAAAGATCTATGGAAAATGACGTCATGGCAGTGGTTGAGAATATCAGTTTTTGTCGGTTAGTTTTTAAATCTAGCTTTATGTCTAATGGTGCATTTTAGGGGAAAGCATTAGCAACATTTGTTGCTGAATTTAAGCAGCTATTGTTAGTCATTTGATACAACAATCAACCATGACGTGTCAATTTCCTGTTTGAAGTATGACTCACAATTCGTTTTACAGCTGATTCCGCTTGGTTGACTCCACTGTTCAGAGGATGTAGCAGAGAGGGACAGAGGTGAATGACGATGTGTTATTTCTTTCATTGGTTCATCGTCTCTTCAATGCTTTTTTTTTCTTCATATTTTGATGACAATAAGCATGGCGTACTATTGATATGAAACCGTCACCTGGCAGATAAATTAATCAGTACCTGGCTAAATAATATGAAGGAAAACTGAATTTGAACCACGGGTCAAACACCCCCCCCCCCTCTCTCTCTATCTATCTATCTATCTCTCCTTCTCCCTCTTAATTCTCCCCCTAAAGCTACACCACTAATTTACAACATTATCTAGCTTATTCCAGACAGTAAGTCTTACAATAAACAAAATAATAATACAAAACCCTGGATACAATGATAAAGAAGGAAACGCTATTTATATATATCTAATAATAATAGCTCACATTTATAATGCGCCTAATACTTTGTTTCTAGGCGCGGCACATATATGAAGCGAATGTATAATTATATTGATTACTTGGGGCAGAATATAGAGCAAACTCTATTTTGGTAACCAATAACTGCAGTTAAAACTAGATCCTAAGTTTTGCTACTTGATTTTAAAAAAAGGATTGTAGTCACGATAACCTTCCGGTGTAATTCATTAAAGACAGTGCGATTTCACATTCACTTGTAAATATATCTAACTGGTCATTAGAAACAAGGCAAGGTTGCTGAATGTAAGCAACAGTCGGTCACAATTGCTACTCTTTAGTACAACCATGATGTGGCAATTTACTCTTCTAGCTATGACTCACAATGATTCGGGTCACAGTTGATTCTACTCTGTTGATTCTACTGTTCGGGTGATTTAGCAGAGAGAGAGAGATGGAAGCATATTCTCACGATTACCCACGATGTATTACTATTCTTATTTGTTCATCATCATTTCAATGCTATTTGAAATTTTTTAATGACAATAACCGACATTGTAGAACTATTTGTACGTACCGTCACATGGCAATCACATGACGAATAAATTCATCAGAACCAGGTTGAATAATTTGAAAGAAAATAGAAATTGAACCCCGGGCCAACCGTCCATTCCTCCTCTCTCTCTCTCGCTCAATACAATTGGAGAAATAATCAAACAATGGAAGAATGATGAAGTACATGTAAATACCTCTTACTACTACCTTTTCCAAGGTTTATAATTGGCCGGATGTTTGAAGTGCATAATTTACCCCTGGCCAGTCAAGATGAAAATGAGATATTTCTAATATGGATGGTTGTATCATTAGTTTGAATAATGATGATGACATAAAGTTCGGTTTACACGCGATGGGGTCAACATTATTCACGTTGTTTTCTCCGTGAGGGCGACCTGCAATCCTATTAGTCCACGCATTATTTCATATGACCTCCCACAAATTGCAACAGAAAGTCTGTCAACTGTTATATACACAGAAATATGTCCTCAAAACTCTTAAATCGATCAGAAAAGGTTGATCATCTAGCATATAAGTATTGGTGTTTACTGAAAGGTTCTGGAATTATCAAAATTATAAGAAATTTGGCCCAGTCTTGGTAAAGTTTCAATTTACCAAATATATCAATTAGTAGGCGGTTTCTCGGCAAAATTTGTGTGCTCACGTATTAGTCAAAACATACTCTTTTCACATGATTGGTAATAAGAGCTTCCACTTCATTTTTTGAGAGGGGGGCGTTTCCAAAACTGTTCTTTACCTTTAAGGAATCATGGTGGGAGAAAGTTCTATGGCGGCAATTTTTCAAATATTTCCCTATGTCTCTGCTTTTAAAGAACATAGAGCTTTGATTTTAAGTGCTAAACATACAGTTTAGGGACAACGAATCAAATGGGAAAAAATTCAAGAAGCTCAACCTAGCCAAAAAGCCGAAGCAGCAGCCATTTTCCAAAATGGCCGCCATTAACCTGACATTTCTCAATATCTTTACTTTGAAATGACTTAACGCTAAAAATCCGGGGGGGGGGGGCATCATGCCCCCCCCCCCTTGACTTTTTTATTTCGAGTCTTGCGCAACTTTTAAACGTTTTTTTTTTTATTTGGACCTTCGGTTACGAGGTCACGTGACCTTTTGTCTTTGCATGTCAGCCCAAAAATCCAAAATAATGTTTCAGAATCTGAGACAAAGTTACCGAATCTTTTAACAATATTTTATGAATTATTGTATTCAAGTATACCCTAATTTGCATCTTTCCCAAAATGTATTTGGTTATTTGGTACAGAATGAATAACATGTACAAATAAAATGTTTACATTAAGGTAAAGCAATCTCAGCAACATTCCTCGCTGAATTTTAGCAGCAATCGTTCACCATTTAATAAAACCATGACGTGGCAATTTATTTGTTCAAAGATGACTCATACTAATTCATTTTACAGTTGAGTCCGCTTGGTTGATTCCACCGTTCGGAGTGCACGACGATGTGTGTGTTTTCTTCTTATTTGTTCATCGTCGCTATACTAGGCTATTTGAATATTCTGATGACAATAAACGTTGCGGTACTATTCATAAGAAACCGTCACATGGTTGTCACATGGCAGATAAAATTACCAGTACAATGCTTAATAGTAGAGACTTTTAGATTCTGCACGACGAGAACGTAAATTGAACTTTTAAGGCACTGGCAGTGACGTCACATTGCCTTAAAAGGGCAGTCCGTAGAATCTAAAAGTCCCTACTATGACAGATAGCTGAATCTTAACCGCGAGCCATACCCCCCCCCCCTCCCTCCCGTATCTCTCTCTCTCTCTCGCAATAAATTCAAATTCGTCTCGTTTCCGCTAGGATGGCGCTATTCATTGCTGATCTGTTAGTACCAATGAGAGCTTTACACAAATTAATTATAGGGATATGGGGTGAAGTATTTTGTGGCATTTTTTTTTAATCTTTCGTTTTATTTATCAAGTATTCGAAAGCCCATATTTCAGGATTATCAAGAGGTATGGTTTTATACAGTTATTGAAAAGTTTTAGGTATGGTAATAAGGATATTTGGTCTATGGGGGAAATGTTTCTTTGGCTAAATATGGCGGTTTTTGGCTTTGTTGATTAGGTTTTATATAGCGTTTTATTTTTGATGATAACGTAGAATGGACTGGTTATATTGTGTGTATTTTTTTCTTGAAGAGAAGAGCGTTTCTGTTAAAAGAATCAAACGCTTTGCAGAAATCCACAAAGCACACGTACAAATATTTCTTATTTTTAAACATTTATCTACCAGTTTGTTTAGAGTGAATATATGTTCACTATAGTCCTGCAACCTTTTTAAAAACTTATCTAATTAGCGGTCATTATGTTGTTTTCGTCAAAGTATGTTTGAAGTATATTGTAGAGTATTCTTGAACATAGTTTTGCAAGGGAGCTTGTAAGGGCTATCCCTCAATAATTGGAGGGGTCCTTATTGTCTCCTTCTTTGGATATTGGTTTTATGAGATTAATCATCAATACAGCCCGATTTTCTTCTTTTGAGAGTATTAATCGCATGCAAGACTTTTTTGACTGTGATAGAAGAATTAAGTTGTTGTGTATCCAAGTTCGTTTATTTAGAGTCTTTTTCAGTTTCAAATTTAAGTTTGCAATCTTTGTTCATTAGTTTTTTGAGATGAACGTACCATTATTTCGCTGTAATATCAATGGACGCATTATCTGTGTATTTTTCTTTCATTCTGTCCACAAGTTCCCAAAAAGATGGAGAGACTCTATTATCTAGCGATGGAAAACAAATTTCTGTATTTATATTATGGACAATAAAATCTTGAATCTTGAGTAATTTATCAAACTCATGTTTTTGTGTACGCTCTGTGAGTATTACTTGTTATTCTCCGAAGGAGTATCTGTTCATATGAACGTTTTAGCCATAATACCTCATTCCACGGTTTTTTTTTCTCAGATCTCTACATAGCTTTAATTATTAGTTGTAGCTTGAATCTATATATCAAATACAACAGTGGTTTTGACTTTTTTTTCTCGACCTTAACTCTCGTCTTTGTTTTACGAAAACGCCAGCAGCAACCTTTGAGTATAGGTGTCGACTGTTTTGTTTATTCTTCTTTTATTATCACTTGTTTTGTTTAAATCATTTAATAAGATATTTGACAAATCTAAATTGATTTGTTCAACATTTTTGTTCGTTTAATTTTGTTAAGAATTGACCTTCAAACGTTCGGGTTCATTTGCATGGCTGTATATCATGTTATTCCATGTCGTAATTGGCGAATACAAATGATTGAAGGGTCAACGTCATTTTGGCAATGATCGGATAATGGAGGGAAGAACTATCCAAATTCGATAAATATAGCTTTATTTACTAGTGAGGCACTACATACACAGTAATCGTCGATTGAGATACCTCTTGTATTATAGAGAGTTGCTGTTTCCATTGTCTGACCGAATAATACTATTGGCACAGAAAATGGCCATGCGTGTGATAACATTTTCCCCATTTAGAACAAGTTCAAAGGCACTGTTCGTACGTCTACATGTATTAGATGTGCATAATCTGTTCGAGCTTTCAGTATCGACATTTGTATATGATCTGCAGAAAGGACATCTACCACATTCGTTAATGGATTACTTTGTTTTAACGAATCACATGTATAGAACAAGAGGGAGAGAACATTTAATGCTACAATTACCTAAATGTAGTACGACACATGGCACTTGTTCAATTTCTTTCATTGGAGCAAAGCTGTGGAATAATTTGCCCATAAATATCAGAGAAGAAAAAACAAGATCATCATTTCGTCAAAATCTCAGAATAAAACTCTTAAGGAGAGATGAATCATAAGGATCAAATAATATGATATTAAGACAAAACAAATGTTAATATGACTTTGCATACAGTTTTAGAAACTCGGAGAACCAATCCCGACTAGCACTCGTGCTAACTTTTGGTTCTCCCTTTAACAACATTTTAAGTTTTTAAGTTGAAAAATATCCTTTGTTTGAATCACTTACATGTATACGTTATTGGAACTCTGTGAATTTCAATTCCAGACACAAATCTTCACGTATTATTAAGTTATAGCTAATTCACAGGTTTTGATATGACATGATATATGATTAACTTAATTTGTATGGTTCAAATATGGATAATTTCTTTTTCTTTGTAACCCATGTACATGGATATGTATACGACATGTTATTTTTGTTACCCACTTGAATACATTTTGTAACATTGTGTTATGTTGTTGTTAATAAATTCAAATTCAATTGAATAATCTTCAGAGTTGAGCAGTTATGCGGATAGATCCAAATTTTGTTTTCCGTGATTAGTAGTGACTTGCTGTATCTACAAGTTTCTACGTTGAGGGGGTTGTGTCTGAAATGTAAGCACTATGTAGAGAGTGTACTAATGGATCAAATGAATCAAGTCTGATGTAGTCACATTTATCTTGATTAATATGGACATTGAGGTATCCCATAATAATAACTGTTCCTTTTGCGTTCCATTTTTTTCGAGGTTTCCAAATATCTCTTTATATATTCCTGTTCTCAATGTGTGTGATGAATTAACAATTTGGAATGTATATAATTAAGCATTTCTTAAGTCGAAAAATGTACGACTGAGCTTCAGCCAAATAATATTCACTACGGGTTCTTTCAATAATGGTAGTTCCCTTTACAAGAGGTTGTTTAAAGAGGACTCCTAATCCTCCTCTCAGTCTGCTAGGTTCGTTTGACCGACAGACTATTTATATAGAGAAGGCGCGATGGTTTAGTTGGTTTGAGCAGTGGTCTCGTAATCCGGTGACCCAGGTTCGAAACCAATTCGATGCGCTAGTGCCTTTTAGTATGGCATTATTCATCATTACCAGGTCCCTCAGAGAGGACCTAAATCCGTCGGCCATATGGTTGCTTTAACTAACAAGCATGTATGCTTTCTTAACAGTCAGGTAAAATAACCACCACCACCATATCGTTTATATGAGATGTGTTCACTGTAAAATAAATGCGTCTCACTATATTTTAAATACAATATCTGTAATAAGTTTCACCGCAAATATAGGAACACCCAGTTTACATTGTCTCGTTCCGTTCAGTCTTTCAACAAGTCCATTTATATTCCATGAGCTTATGGATATGTGCTTAGATAATTTGGATCGGGTAGGGTGGGGTGCCAGGATTTCCATCGTCTATTCAAATACGGTCGGAAACATGAACCCCCCCGCCCCCTCTACGCCACTAATTAACAACATTATATAGATTATTCCAGACAGTAATTACTACAATAAACAAAATCATGAAGAAAAGAACAAGGATGATGAAGTAAACAGTACGTATAGCTATGTAATGAAGAAACAAATTGTGATTATTTGGGGCAGAATTTAGAGCAATCTCTTTTTTAAAAATCAATAACTCCAATTGAAGTCAGAAGTCAAGTTTTCCTAATTGTTACCAAAAGGCTTGAAGTCACAATAACATTCCAGTGCATTTTTGTTTTACAGATAGTGCTCCCTATACTTCATATTTACTGGCCAATATATTAAACTGGTCATGAAAAACTGGCAAGATTGATCAATTTCAGCAACAGTCGTTCCCCATTTATACTCTGTAATGCAACCATGACGTGGCAATTCTCTCTTTCAGCTATATATGACTCATAATAATTCGTGTCGCGGTTCATTCCGCTCTGTTGATTCCATCGTTCAGTGGGTTTAGCAGATAGAGAGAGAGAGAGAGAGAAAAATAAAAGAATATTTTTCCAAGCGATGTATTATTATTCTTATTTGTTCATCGTCTCTTAAATGCTGTTTTAATATTTTGATGACGATACACAACATTAAGGCACTATTTTCACGTACTGTCACATGGCAATCGCATGACAGATAAATTAATCAGTAACATGATGAATACTATGAAAGAAAATTGCATTTGAAACCCGAGCAAAACCGCCCAGCATCTCTCTCTCCCTCTCTTTCTCTCTTTCTCTCTCTCTCCCTCTCTCCCTAATATAAATGGATAAATGATACATGCACCCTTTTGCCCCCCCCCCCCCCACCCCATTTGGAGCTACGCCACTGATTTACAACAAACTTTATCTAGTTTAATCCAGATAGTAGGTCTTAAAATAATTAAAACATTATGCAAAATCCTAGAGCAAGGATGATGGAGTAAATACTTTGTAAAGCTTCCTTTTCCAAGGTTTGTAATTGACTGATCTCTTGAAGTGCATGATATTCAATAATAGTGATGATTAAAATGATGTATTGTCCACATGAATGTTTGCATAATTCGTGTACATAATGATGATGACCAAATGTTTGGTTTACATAGGCAATATGTCATACATTTTTTTTTAGTATACTATTATTTGCATCTTACCCAAGTTTTCCTTTTTCGTTTGGTAATGGAGGATTAAGAAATACAAATATCTTGTTTACATGATCATATTTTTTAACCATGACTGTACGCAGAGGGGGCTAGGGTAGTGGGCAGTTTCCACAAATAAAAAAAGAAGCAAATGCAATAAATTATCAATAATTCATTGAATTCCCCCCCCCCCCCCGGTCCCCAACAGAAACAAATCTTCTGTGTGCCCTTGCCTTGAGCCATAATGCATGGCCGTACAGAGGATTTGTTTATGTTCTCTATTCTACTGCTACGAACTGACCATTAACTTGATTAATAATCTCTTACGTCTTTTCATATTCTTACAGTTCAATTTTCTCTAAGCCTTTTGCAATCAAGTGAGAAACTTGAAATACTATATTGACATGCTCTCAATGTACTTTTAACTTTTTAAATTACAAACATATGATATTTTCTAAAATTACAATATTTCTTAAACATTATAATGGTAATAGTCCAAAAGGTCACACCCATGGCTAACTTTACAGGAAACAAACACTTTCTAGTAGCCAAAGGTCTCAACTTCTTACAAATTCATGACCACCCCTCTCTCTCTCTTCCATCGACTCACACATTCAATCTCTCTCTTCATCTGCCCCACCCAGCATGTTGTGCATGGCGCCGGCGCACACCTCAACGCCCCCCCCCCGCCCCCCAATGCTTGAAGTTGCAGCGGAAATGATCTACGACAATTGCAGTTATGTTAGTAGTTGGTCAGATCTCAGCTGCCTAGAAACAATACGTTCATCACACACACATTCACACCTCATAACGCTATTTTCTGTTGGTATTGTTGACGATAATTCAGCACAAACACCCTCATCCACCAACTGTCTATTTAAACAAAGGAGTCCTGCCAATTTTTTTTTTTGCACATATCGCACGACAACCAAATGCCTTAAAGATGTTGATACCTACTTTGATAGAAAAATAAGGTTTTACAAAATGGAAAAATACTAGAAGAAAAAAGGTAAGAAAGAGTAAAAACGGATTGAGGACGGTAAACCCCAAACAAGAGACTCTGGAGATCTACCCCAGAATCCTCTCACCGGCACCAGAGTTGCCTAGGCCAATGATGGCCGAGAAGATTGCGCAATGTACCGCGCCGGTCTGGCAGGAAGGTGCCAATAGCGGTGAGAGGTTTTCATGGACCAGTAGATCTGATATTATATTATCCAAACAAAAAGAGAAGAGTATGAATTTACAAATAGTACCAAAAAAAATAGAAGAAAAAAATAAATAAAGTGAAAGGCGTAAATATTCTAAAAAAAGAATGAAACGCCGATAATACCAAACAACAACAACAACAACAATGTCGTGTTATGATACCATGACGTTTAATGCGCAAAACGCAAAGCAATGCACAATGACTGAACTTCTGGGTAGTAACCTGAGGTGTGGTTCAATCTGTATACAAACAAACAAAACATAAACAATAATAAATACCTTGCTTATAAATCAACAATCACAAGCATTCCCAATACTGCTCTATTGTAAGCCAAATAGCGTAATCTTAATACCACTTAACTGCTTTAATTAGCTTGACTTCATCAATATTCATGAACATATCATACAAAACGTCCATTTACACCCACTGACTGTCAATGTCAAGAGTCAAATTCTACACAACTCAAAATTAACCATGCCAGTTTGTGGCTAAATCATGCCAGTTTTGTGGCTAAATCACCCTTTCACATTACTAAGTAATTTACCTACGGCTATCTTGCCTGTTAATCTCATAACATTTATATCCCTAACCTTAAAGGTCATTATTTATGTTTCATACGTGCCTTTATCAACTCACATACATGTACAATCCTATGCACTTGTTTATACATGCTCATGCGAGCAGCCATTTTGAAATGCCCAACCATGTAGCTATTTCATAACCCTTTTCATGAAATACATTTACTAATACACCTTAAATTATCACAAATTAATAATCACACTATTCTTTAACATCTTAACTACAGGATTTGACATGAATTAACACTTACAACATTGGGGCTTGACAGGATTGACTTGATTAATAGTCGGCGGAATCACTGGGTAAATCTTCCCACTCACAGAATAATTTGCTGTCCGTAGTGGTAAACGCCCCCACCGGCCAAACTAAGTTATTACTAAATGACGACAAAATTCTGTCCGCAACAGTTGGGATGGAGTTGTTGGACGCCCCTAATACTTTGGCTCGATTTTTTCCATATAGCACATAGACCCTATTTTGTCCGAATGAAAAAAGTATGGTTGCCCATCCAGAAAATATCTGGCTGTAAAGAAATTGCATTTGTTTCTTTCATGTGGCACGCCTTTAGGGAAACAAATAAATATATGCGACACTTTCAAAAAATATATTTCACTCAAATGTATATATTCAACACTTTCAGAAAACAGTTGACAAGTTTTATTTGACAAAAAATTTATTTGACAACAATTTAATTCGACAAAAATTTAATTCGACAACAATTTTATTCAACAAAAATTTGTATACAAATTTAGTTCGACAAAATCTTTTTTGGCACATTTTGTTTTGTTCTACAAAAATATTATTCCAAGGAATTATTTTACTTTTTATTCGACAATAAAGGTATTCAATGAAAAAGGTGTATTCAACAAAGAAGCATTCGGCGTTCCATACATATGCATGCCACGAACAAGTTATTCGTCTCAAAAAATGTAATCGTCTAAAAAAAAAGCTGTTCGACTCGCCCAGAATACATGCGATACTTTACATAGCCACCTGCACCGTGCACGCGCGCACAACAGGCGCGTTTACCGTACGAAGACTAGATCCATGTCGCGGCCTATAGCCTCTGGTCAATGAACAGTGGGCAGGATTGTTTGAGGGTGATGAGAAAATATCTGGCTGTAAAGAAATTGCATTTGTTTCTTTCAGCTGTAATAACTTCAAATTAATGGATTCATATCAGAATTTATTTACATCCTGTAATTTTCGGTTGTTCGTTTATCCTGAGGTGAAATCTAATGTCAAATGATCATATTAAACATTCTTAATATATTACATTTTGACGATTGTGTTCCTTTCACAAGAGAGGAAAACATAATACATTCTTTAAGAAGTTGAGCAATGGATGTCATGCAGTGTAGGTAAGAGATGTGTAAAGTCTTCGTCACGTTGAATTCATAATTGAGGAACAAAACGGTAAATCTGACAACTAAAATGAAAACAACTGCAACAACAGAGTGATTATGATAATGACTTGGTACACGCAATGAATTGGTGTGGTCGCCGGATGCTCCTCGCGTGATAAGGACATTATGTTATTTTGAATTTTTACTTCAATTTCTGGTCATGGTTATATTTCTTTATTCTATTTGTAAAGAAGTGTTCAAAAATTCCATAAGATTTGCAGCGGTAAATAGGAATCATGAGCTTCTTCTTTTAAAGGGACTCTGTAACATTGTTCAGATGAGTTATAGTGGTGCTCAGGTAGAGACTTCAATGCTAGATGTACAATACAAAGATAATCTGAAAATGTGAGCGAAAACAGGCCATTATTCATTGTAAAAATTGGGGAAAACTGATCTGATCGATTCCTTAATTCTCCCAACTATATTATTACAATTTAATTACATTTTAGGTGAATGGAAATGTAACAAAGCAATAAAGTGGCTCTACATTCCATTCCAGACATTTAAGTGTTGACAGATTTGTTATAGCCTGTTTTATGTCTTTTTTTCATGGAAAAACGGTTGGGAAAATTCAAAATTGTTGGGAGAATTTACTGTTAATCACTGTTAGAGGGTGTCGTACATCGACTCCTTCAAAGAAAACCATAGATATCTTCGTGGTTTGAGATTTCTTTCAGGATGTTGTGCATGTTAGAGGGTTAGTACAGTAGAAGGAATATAGTAAGTAACATTTTATACAAAAATTAAGCAATTTTTTCATCAACTGTAAACAATGTTACCAAGTCACTTCAATGCTTGGACCAAGTGACATAAATATTTGCTTTAAAAAGAAAACATAATGTATTGCCTGTACATCATTATTATGGAGTTGATATAACCTAATGTATTTTGCCTATCATTATTTTTCACAGCATCATGGAGCCTTTGCGGGAAATCGAGCTGATATCACTAGCTGAAGACATAGGTCCGGGCAAATACTCAAAACTGTGCAACGCTCTGGGGTATTCCTATGCAGTAAGTCAATCACACATCGTCAAACATCTCAACAACGTCAATGAAGCTCTGGTGGAGCTCCTCATCAAATGGAATAACAATCAAGCAGACAGCACCCAAACTCGATCCATACTAGCAAGCAAACTCTATGAATTACGACTTCGTGATTTAGGTGATAGACTATCAGAAGGTAAAAATTTGTTTGAATTACACTGGGCTCATAGAAATACATGTATATATATATATATATATATATATATATATATATATATAAAGGTCCTATACTACTGACAATATTATTATGAGAGGAATATGAATCAGGAAAAGTTTCATGCTTTGAATCAAGCTGTTGATTATCTTGCTCACAGGTTTTCAAAGTGAACGTCTTTTACAAGTGATTTTCAATAATACACCATTAAAAGCATGGTGCGTATCGTTTACAAGTAACATGATGCATCCCATAGACAACAAATCGAGCCCAAATATCGAGTGAGAAAACTCCCTAAACTCTTCATGGTTGTCGGCCCCTAGCCGCATAAGTCGGGGATATTGTTTTTGTATACATGCTAAATCGTTCCAAAACATTAATTTATAGATACATTGATGACCATAAACAAATGCAGCCATTATTACTATTAATATCACGCCTGATTGTTACTACTACTCCACTACTACTACTACTACTACTACTACTACTACTACTACTACTACTACTACTACTGCTACTACTACTACTATTACTACTAATACTACTACTACTACTACTATTACTACTACTACTACTATTACTACTACTACTACTACTACTACTACTACTACTACTACTATTCTACTTCTTCTACTTCTACTATTAATAGTACTACTACCATAGCTACTATACTAGTAATACCAATACTACTACCACTACTACTACTACATTTATAATAGTTCTACTACTACTACTACTACTACTACTACTACTACTACTAAAACTATTCTACCACTTCTACTACAATTGAAACTACAACAAATATACCACTACTACTATATTACTGCTAACTCTACTACTAAATATACTCTACTAGTTTACTACTACTACTACTACTACTACTACTATACAACTACTACAACTTCAACTCCTGCTAGTACGCCTACTACTTGTAGTACCACTAAACCTACTGCTACTACTACTACAACCTCTACACTTCTATTACTACTGGTTCCACTGTTATATGTACGTGAGTTAAACTCGTGCAGCATTTAATTTGGAAATCATGGGTTTGCCTATAATTAGTTTTGATGCTTTAATTACCACTGGGCTTAAATAAGTTAAATGGCTTTGAACAGGTCATGTCCCACTAGTGGTACATATTATGGCGGCAGCCAGTGTGATTAGAGTTAAGAAACGATAACTGAAGAAAAAAAACTACCCTTTATTTCAAAGTGTTTATCATCATCCTTAACAATCATTTGAGTTGCTTGTCTCCTTCATTTTATTATTGGATCCTAATGGAAACTAATTCTTATTGCTAGAGTGTTCCAGCCTATGGTAGAATAAATTAAAGAATACATTGTGAATCTCTTGCAGGTAAATATCTACCTAGCCAGCAGGACTCACATGACCACAAGAAGACTCCAGTGCAGAATAGCCCAGGTATGATTATGTTATGGCGCCGTATTTATTCTAATTTACTATTTACGTTTAGTGTGCTTCTTATTACTTTCTTCTGGATAAGCGTATATACAAAAGTCGAACGGTACGATTTACACTTTGGTTGCCTACTCTGCCTCCATGTACGGTTGCACGCTTATAAACACCAGACAACAAATGGGGAGCCCCCTTTATAAACGAATCATTATAATTTCTAAAGCAAGTCAAATTCAAGGATCGCGTGTATACAATTCAAGTTGTCAGAACGACCAGAATTGTACCTAACAAAAGCGAACAAAGCAACCTAACACATTTTGAAAAATGTTACCATTAGCGTACGGGCACTTTTTTTAAATGGGGGCTGAAACCTGTTATAAAATTCGCTCGCTCCTGAGAAGTCAAAAGAACCACTTTGATTATCTTAAGTATTGAATTTCGTCATAAGATATATACTGGGTTGAATATAAAAAGATTATTTGGGTACCGTACTGCAGGGATTATCTTCCTTCTAAATGTTATGACCGAGCAAAACGAACAGGATAAAACACTTATTTAAGGTAGAAATGTGATTTCACCATCAAAATACACTTGATAGGAAAATAATCAGAATTGAACCTCATTGCTTAAAGATATTCTGGCACCTTTTTGCCCAAAATTAAGTTTCGATTTTTGGGAGCGAGAGCCGCATCCGCGAGTGCGTAGCTAGGATTTAATTTTAGGGGGGGGGCGGTAGTAAACACGCGAAGCGTGCAAATTGCTTACAGAGCGCGCGAAGTGCGCTCCCTAGGGGGTGGGTGCAGGGAAGAGGGAGTTTCCCCCTTCCCGTGCGAAGCGCGAAAGCCTTGACGTTTCATCAAATTATTAGAGAATGATGACGATTTGTTGTACCGTTTTCAACTCTTAATCCCTGTCTGAATTCAGTTTTTCCCTCCCGCGTGAAGCGCGGAAGCTTTGACGTTCCATTAATATAATGTATCCTACGAGAAAGAAGACGATTCGTTAGACCGTTCTCGACTCTAAATCCTTGTCTGGATTCAGTTCCCCCTTCCCGCGCGAAATTTTGACTTATTAAATGTATCAGAGAAAGAGGACGATTCGTTGGACCGTTCTCGACTCTTAATCCCTGTCTGGATTCAGTCCCCCCCCCCCCCCTCCCCCTCCCCCTTTCGCGCGAAGCGCGGAAGCTTTGACGTTCATCAAACTATTAGAGAAAGAAGACGATTCGTTGTACCGTTCTCGACTTCTAATCCTTGTCTTAATTCAGTTCCCCCCTCCCACGCGAAAGCTTTGACGTTTCATTAAATACATCATTATAGAAAGAAGACGATTCGTTGTACCGTTCTCGACTCTTGTCTTTTAATGCTCCTTTTTCTTCCTACGTCCTCTCCCTTTTTTCTCTTCTCTCTCTCTCTCTCTCTCGCTTTCCCTTTTTTGGCAGGCGTTTTTTGGGGGGCGACAGCCCCCACCGCCCCCCCCCCCCCCGCCCCCCTGGCTACGCGCCTGCGCATCCGAGCAAAAGACACCATTTATTATTTGTATCTTTTGCCACAGAGACAAATACCCATGCTTTGATTTTATAAGATACTGGAAATTCCTTTTTAATAATAAGAGAATACTGATGCTAGTATAGTGACCCTCTCCAACAAACACAGTTACGTCACACAAGTTATCAAAGCACTCCTGCCATTAGTTTTCCATGAGTGAAAGCATTGACCAAAACATTGAATATTGTTTTAAATCATGATTTTGTCATGTGTTGCGTGGAATTATGCATCTCATTTGATATCTTATAGCAAGGTGGCTTCAGGGAAATATCCTCTCAGTTGCTTTAAATTAGGAGGGCATTATGTGACGGAGGCTATCATCAATAATTTGTTGTTGGGAGAGGAAGATGAAAACAACATTTCGTCTCTTTTCATCGCGATTGACATATCAATAGGAACACTATTAATAAGGAAGAAAGGGCCCGAGAGAGGGTCACTTGTCAAAATTAAAAGGGGTCCTTCGTATGAAGCAGCATTTATAAGGTACTTAAACAAATACAGTACGCCCCTTCCTCCGGGAGCCCTGCCTCTGGCAATGCATCACGAAAAATGAAACCATCATTACGTGAAAGGCAGCAATTAGGTTTATTGGCCATTGCCTGTACCGTTTTCGAATTCATGAAATGTCTTGTTTTCTTTGAGATTTTAAAATTCCTTTTTTTTTAAATGTGTAATCTTCTTCTCTCAAAATTACCTATGTTTCGATTGTCAAGATCCTACTTCTCTGCTTAAACACAACAAAAACACTCAACAACTTCGAAGCCCCAACCCCTGCACCCGCTGAGAAAAAATAATTGCTACATTACCATGGTGACTGCAGACCTGCTAAATTTACTGTCCAACTATAACGAGGCTATGTTTATGATAAGTTTCTTACTCTTATTTTAATTTTGTTTATTTTCCTCATAGGTATGGCGGCACATGGTGGTATTGCCGATGATCTTCTCTTCAAGCTGGCTGAAGACATCGAGACGGGTGAGCAGATGGGGGCCTTAGGACGAACACTCGGATTCAAGGTCGCAGAAATCAATAGATACACAGAGACCAACAGGATAGAAGGACGGGTGACTTGTAAGGGAACACGTGACATGCTGTTTGACTGGAGACAGACCGTGAAGCCTTGCGACCAGCATCTCAGACTGGAACAAGCTCTCATTGACGCTAAGCTAGTAATGCTTGCTGATACACATCTCAAGGGGACACTAAGTGATCCAGGTGGGTCTATCAGTGCCAGGGTCCTAACAATCACTTCCTTCACCCGTTAATTGTTTTAAGAACGTAACATTTAAGGCAATATCCATTTATCCTTTTGGTAGCGAGGCTCCGGGAACTGACTAGGCATTGGCACCACATTTGAAGATGTTATATGACAGGGTAGGCCTAATATTATTTCACACTGTGCCTCTCTCTCCCTCAATTTTTGCTTGAAAAAGTTCTTTAATAAAAAGGAAAAAAATATACCAAAGATTTTCAATATCGATTTGGAGAGAAAGTTTTCCTGACTAATCTATGCAGTCTAATTAAAGATAACAGCAGCGTTAAGTGCGTTTCTAAGCCTTTACTCATGGCTAAGAGGCAAATCGTCGGAATTCATGTACATTGTTTGTCAACGATAAAACAACCCCCCCCCCCAAAAAAAAAAAAAAATATATATATATATATATATATATATAAAAAAAATATATAAAAAAAATAAGCGGTGATATGTAATGTGAGTATAATAATATATTTGGTGTTATATATGCTTGTATCATTCCAGGTATATACAGTAAGAAGATCTCGGCATCATTAACTGTTCAGCGATGTCGCGAAAAGTTGGAGAAAAAGTACTGACATCAATTGTGCAAAATTCAAATGAAACCGTGGGATCAAAGTGATTATGCTGAGTTCAAAGATATGCACACGGTTGTCACAATGGTGAAGAAGGATGCTCGTGGACAAGACACGAAAAAGAAGAAAATACTTCAGGGTTCAGTTGCTGAAATATTTTCAACGAAAGTAAACGGAGAACTGCCAGCTCGAATCCTCATTTCGGCCCCGGCTGGACGAGGGAAGACCACGGCTGTCGCGAAGATGGCTTATGACTGGGTTCACAGAGAAAAGGGGTCAGCATTAGAACACCTGCCACTTTTGTTTGTTGTGAAATTCCGAAACACAACGCAGCTTACATCGATCGGAGAAGCCATCAAATCCCAGCTTTTGAGTGATGCTGATGATCTCACACCAGAGGGTCTGGAGAGTTTCATTAGAGAGAATCAGGGAATCTGTCACATCATACTAGACGGGCTAGATGAGTATGCCGGTATTTCTTCTTCGAACCAGAGCTTAGGGAGCAACATTGTCAGTGTCATCCGCTGGGAGGAATTTCCAGAGTGTAGAGTCCTTGTAACAACGCGCCCTCACCTCGAGAACTTCTTCAATCAAGCGGAGCTTCCAAGGGTATACACTAGGATGTGGATCGAAGGTTTCTCGCAAGAGAGCTCACGAGAGTACATCGACAAGTTCTTTGCTTCGACTTCGAATCCTTGTCGTGGACATGGTCTGAAGGTTTACCTTGATAACCAACCACTGATTAATGAAGTTGTTAAAACGCCTTTATTTTGTCTCATGGTCTGTCACTTATGGAGCGAAGAGCGTTTGAACACTGAAACTGCAACGCAAACAGAATTATTAGACAGCGTGAATGTTTTTCTGATGCACCATGCCAATGCTCGAGCAAAATCAAAAGACGAAATAACAAAAGAAGAACTAATCAAAATCATTCGTAAGCTGGGTAAGGTTGCTCTAGCTGGTCTAATCGACGACTCTAACAAACTAGTCTTCACGCCCCATGATTTCCGAAGAGTTCCCGCTATCCTTGATAGGGCATGTGAGCTTGGGATCGTATCTAAGACGACGATTCCAACGAAAATGCTCCCACTATCCCACAATACCACATCCACGACCCTTGAGTTTTATCATAAACTCGTTCAGGAACACTCGGCTGGGAAGTACCTTGCTGCTAAAACGAAGAAATATATGTTACGACTGAAGATTTCTAAGTTGGACAGACTGCTGCGAAACATCGAAGCAAACATCGGTGACTATGAAAATCTCATCCGATTCGCTGCTGGCACAGATAACAGCCTTTGCATACGAATAATGGAGACGCTCCTTTCCAACCGCTTTTTGGATGAGAGCGAACGATATCGAATTCTCCTTGACTGTTCATCAGAGACCAAGGGTACTCAACAAAATGTGTCCTCGTTGGTTCAAAGATGTGTGAATGCAGAGAGTATTGTTCTAAAGTCACCGACTGTCTACACTGTGGTTGGGATGCAAAATCTTCCAAACCAACTTAAACGTCAGGTATGCACATTTTCATTTCACAAAATTCGTTTACAATAATCATTTCATAAAGACTATTTAAGTTTTTATTTCTCTGCTGCAACTATAAGTCCAATAGCTAATATATTTGTGTAAATGTATTCTTATTCACAATTAACTGCGTTGTGGTAAATAATACTGCATGATACAACGAACAATACGTATGCTACATATTCATTGTTATTCTATGTTTGCCCAATTATGGCCTCAATCAAAGTACTGCATAACAGAAACAAGAACAATATTTGGAAACGAAATGATAACAAAATACTTATTTAAAAAGGTCCTAGTGCCTATTCATTTAGATAAAATGACGAGGGACCTTCAAACGCATATAGCCTATGTAAAATATAGGATCTGTTTATTTAACATGGAAGATGTTACTTATTAATGTAAAGGGGTAAGGGAGGGAGCTCCCATTACTTACCGGGTAATATTCTGAAATAAGATCAGGCTACAGTCTTGACTGCTTTAATCATTACCGCAAAAACAAGAGATCAACTACTAATTAAAGTTATTTTATTCGTACAATCTGTCTTTAATTCCCTTTATTTTACTCTCTTTATCTCTCAATCTTAACACCAGGTTATGACTGTAAAGTTCGAGGGATCTACTTTAACTACCGACGTGACGAGTGGACTATGGTCCTGCCTGGGATCATTTTCGATGCTACGTACTCTCACCGTCTCAGAATCCTCTCTCAGTTTCCCTCCATCTCTTCCTGAGCTTCCATCCGTCACAAAGCTATCAGCCGAGAGTGTGACGTCACAAAGCTATGAAGGTCTGCTCTCATCGCTTCCTGGCTTGAGAGAGATCGATATCACTATCGATGATGCAGAGAGAGACATACCTCAGATCACGGCTGGTCTTCGACGGACCGGAGGACAGCAGCTCACATACATCAACCTTACAGCACCGTACTTACTCCCATCAGAGAAGAAGAGTGTATCGAGAGAGACGATGAGAGGACTGGGTCTTCTGATCAGAGAACAAACCAATAACCTACAGTGGCTTTGTCTATCCAGAGTGAAGTGCACAGACAAGGAAGCCTTGGTTGAACTAGTTGAGTGTTGCATACATGTGAAGACGATGAATCATATAATGTGAGTTTATTGTAAACATCTTTAGTCAGTCAATAATAATAATAATAATAATAATCATAATGTTGGTAGCCCCAAAAATAATAATGATAATTGATAACAATAAATATAAAATTAACAATAACAGTTATAATACCTGTAATAACCATTGATGATCAAACATCTTGAACTTTCGATGGTGTTTTTGCTTCAATGGGCAATTGACACAAGGCCTCTAAACTAAAGGTGCTTATTTTGTATTTTTGTTGTAAATTTATTTTAAATATACCTGTTTTATTGGATGTTTACTATTGATTTAATAACTTCGTTCATGGTTTTAAAGAGTAGATTGAGAGTCTGTCAGCTGGAAAGTAGCAAATTCGCCAACCTCTTCATGACATCGTATACATGAAGATGACGTGAATTTCTGAAAACTAGCAAGGGGTCTGAATGCCATCATGTTTTATAGTACAAACATGTATGTGTATCATTTTCACAAAGAAAATGGGCCGGAAATATACCAAAACAGATTCTTAACGATCATCTTGCTTTCTTGTATGTGTTCAGCTTGTGTATTTTGTTTCTGTTCATCACATAAGGTTCTACTCTATTTTATGATCTTTTTAAATGACCTCCTAAATTCCTCAACCAATGATTGTTTGCAGCTGAATTGACCACTCATTTCCACCGGAAAAATCTTGTCTTGGTTTAGTAGTAATAACTGAGAATATCTAAAATATCTCGAAGGTCAGTCTATATGAACGATCATACTTTTGAAAGAAGTGCATGTTTCCTCTTGCGGTGGGATTCGTATTCATATATGCATTTCACTTCGGTCGATCATGTCAACTATGCGTGTATTGTATCCCGAATATAAATAGAAAATCTGTACGGAGTGCGATATTTTGTTCTGATCAGGCTACTTATGTTACTACATCATTCAGTTATCAAAACATACAGGCAGACGGGTACGCAGGGGGGGGGGGGGAGGTGGTCAACCCCCTCTTTTCTTTTTTAGTGTGGATTTTGGAGAACCCCCCTTATTATTATTATTATTTTTTAATTAAACAACAAAATATGCTAATTGGTGACCTAACCGCCCCCCCCCCCCCTAACGGAACGAAATGTCAACCGGTCAAATTTTCAAATTTCGGAACAAAAAGAAAATAATATCTTCCCCCCGCCTACCCCCCCCCCCCCTTCCGCTCATTAAGTAGCTGGCTGATTCGTTGCGAAATTGTATGGACGCAAAACAAACAAATTATGCTAATGGGTGACCTAAAAAAGGTGACCTTACCACCCCCGGGGGGGAAGTCCTCTTACCCCCCCCCCCCCTCCCTTCCCCCTATAGTAACAGGTGCACTTATCGCACTTAAAAAGTGGAATTTATTACTAACGAAAATGGGCCGTTCATCAAAGCAAAAGGGTCAACTATCACATTAGAATAGGAATATTTATGAGAAGGGGAAAGCAGGCGCGGATCCAGGAGGGGGGGGCCGAGCGGGCCTTGGGCCCCCCCCCCCCCCCGGCAAAAAAAAAAAAGCGAGAAGAAAGGAAAAGAAGGGAAAGGGAAAGAGGAGAGAAAGGGAAAGAAAGAAGAGGAAGAAAAAAAGAAAAGGGGGAAGAAGGAGATCGGGGGGGGGGGCGAAATGGCCTTGCCTCCCAGGCTGTTGCCCCCCCCCCCCAATCAAAAAAATAATAGAGAAGGAAGGAAAGGGAAAGAAAAAAGGAAAATAGGAGATACTGGCGTACTGATAGAGGGGGGGGGGGGGGGGGCTTGGGGGAAATCAAATTCAAACGTGTTTTATTTCTAATTCAATAATTGTGGATAACAAATAATGCTGAAATTACATAATTTCCGAGATTTTTCCTCACTTTTTAGTAAATTATACTTTTTTATGCGTTTGTTGGAAAATGACAAATTCCTAAATTTACAGCCAGGCAAGAAATATGATTCTTGAGATTCCTACATGTCAGGGCCCGAGGAACGGCGGGAATCGGGAGCCTCGAGCCCCCCCCCCCCCCCCGACACTTTAACAAAAAAAAGTATATTAAAGAGAAATTAACAAAAAAAAAGAGAGCAAGAAAGGAAGAATAGTTAACTGCCAGTGTTAACAAATAATGATCAAAATATGATCATCTGACCGTGATTAAATGCCTAAAACCCCTAAGCTTCCGGGGGATCTACCCCCTGGATTCCACCTAGGGCCCTAAGGTGGGCCCTTCGATGCTCATCTGACGGTTATTTAATGCCTAAAACCCCTGGTTTTGGGGGGCTCCGCCCCCTGGATCCCACGCCAAATAGTGTCCTGCCAGTGACACAAAATAATAAGGATTATAACAAAATGCTCATCTGACCGTAAATAAACGCCTAAAACCCCTGAGCTTCCGGGGTTCTGCCCCCTGGATTCCACCTTGGGCCCTAAGACGGGCCCTTCGATGCTCAGTTGACGGTAATTTAATGCCTAAAACCCCTGATTTGGGGGGGGGGGGCTTTGTCCCCTGGACCCCACGCCTTAGTGTCTTGCCAGTGTGACAAAAAATAAGGATTAAAAAAAATGCTCATCTGACCGTAATTAAACGCCTAAAAACCCCGAGGTTCCGGGGGCTCCACCGCCTCGACCCCACCAGGGGCCCTAAGGCAGGCCCCTGAATGCTTGTCTGACCGTAATTTATTGCCTTAAACGTCTGAGCTTCCGGGGTCGGACAAGGTATCAAAATGTGTTAATCTGACCGCAGGCGCGTAGCCAGGGGGGCGGTGGGGGCGGTACCAAAACAATCACCGCCCCCCCCCCCTAAAAAAAAAAGAGGAGAGAAAAGGAAGAGGACGTAGAAAGAAAAAGGAGCAGACAAAGAACATCTTTAAAATTCAGACAAAGATTAGTGTAGAGAACGGTACAACGCATCGTCTTCTTTCTCTAATAATTTAATGAAACGTAAAAGCCCCCGCGCTTCGCGCGGAAGGGGGAAACTGAACTCAGACGAGGATTAAGCATCGAGAACGGTACAACGAATCGTCTTGTTTCTCTAATGATTTAAAGAAATGTAAAAGCTTCCGCGCTTCGCGCAGGAGGGGGGGGGGTGGGACTGAATTTAGACAAGAATTAAAAGTCGAGAACGGTACAACGAATTGTCTTCTTTCTCTAATGATTTAATGAATCGTAAAAGCTTCCGCGCTATGCGCGGGAGGGGGGGGGGGGGGGAGTAACTGAATTCAGACGAGGATTATTTTCGAGAACGGTACAACGAATCGTCTTCTTTCTCTAATAATTTAATGAAGCGTGAAAGCTTCCGCGCTTCGCGCAGGAGGGGTTGGGGGTTGGGACTACATTTAGACAAGAATTAAGAGTCGAGAACGGTACAACGAATTGTCTTCTTTCTCTAATGATTTAATGAATCGTAAAAAGCTTCCGCGCTTCGCGCGGGAGGGGGGAAAACTGAATTCAGACGAGGATTAAGAGTCGAGAAATATACAACGAATCGTCTTGTTTCTCTAATGATTTAATGAAACGTAAAAGCTTCCGCGCTTCGCGCGGGAGGGGGTAACCTGTATTTAGACGAGGATTAAGAGTCGAGAACTGTACAACGAATCGTCTTCTTTCTCTAATGATTAAATGAATCGTAAAAGCTTCCGCGCTTCGCGCAGGAGGGGCCGGGGGGGGGGCGGTGAAAATGAATTCAGACGAGGATTATTTTCGAGAACGGTAGAACGAATAGTCTTCTTTCTCTAATGATTTAATGAATCGTAAAAGCTTCCGCGCTTCGCGCGGGAGGGGGGAACCTGTATTCAGACGAGGATTAAGAGTCGAGAACTGTACAACGAATCGTCTTGTTTCCCTAATTATTTAATGAAACGTAAAAGCTTCCGCGCTTCGCGCGGGAGGGGTGAACCTGAATTTAGACGAGGATTATTTTCGAGAACGGTACTATGAATCGTCTTCTTTCTCTAATAATTTAATGAAACGTCAAAGCTATCGCGTTTCGAGGAGGAGGGAGGGGGAAACTCGCTCCTCCCTGCACCCACCCCCCCCCCCCGCATTACGTCACTGCAGGTCACCATTACGTTCCAATTTTTGGCTCGCATAATTTCAAATTTGCCCCCCCCCCCCTAAGAAATCCTGGATCCGCGCCTGGGGGAAAGGGACACTTATTAGAAAATAAAAGGAGGCTCTTTTGAGGTACTTGAAGAAAAAGGGCACCATGCCCCCCTCCTCCTTCCGGCTGGAGTGCCGCCTCTATGCCTGTTCAAATACAATTTTAAGAAGCATATTAATTATAAGAGTGACACATCGTGGTAGACTTGTCGACTCACCCGTACGTGCTTGCAGGAGAATAGGGCGCGCATGATACCGAAGACCGAATTCGGTCCCGTGCGTGCCCTATTTATGTTGTCATTTATTTATTCATACTTCATACCGCTGAACCAAACGATGCCAGGTCAATTACTTTCTGGTTGATTTTATACATTGTAACTGTACACAAATAACATTCAGGTGATCGGTACACTTTAACCGTACATGCGCTCATCTACAAATGGGTGCAATTAACATCTTCTTTCAATTCCTCTGTTTTATACGTAATTTACACTTCATTTATATGTTGCAGGCTTCTTGGCTGTGGGACAAAGTCAGACGGTAGACTAAGACTTCACATCACTGGTCTTAACAAGTCAGAGAAGTCACTCAGGGTGATTGCCTTGCATGTAAGTTACCTACTAAGTATATCGATTGCTACATGAATACAAGGGTTCTAGGACAATTACCCACTGGACAATCACCCACCTCCCTTCCCCTGGCAAATTACCAACGGGACAATTACCCCACCCTGAAAATAACCCCCTTGGACAATCACACCCCTCCCACTCAGAGGACAATTCCCACCTGAAAATTACCCTTTTGGACAATCACCCCTCCCCCCCCCCCCCCCTCCCGAACAAAAATAAAACCGAATTATTATCAGGATGAACTTCCCATTTAATGAACAGGGGATAATTTTCCGGGGGGGGGGCGGAATTGTCATCAGGGGTGGTTGTCCTTTGTTGTTCTCGGGGGGGGGGGGGGAATAATTGTCCTAGAGGGTAATTTTCTTGGGGTAATTGTCCTCGGGGGGAGGGGTGGTGTTCTTGGAGGGTAAATTTTCGGGGGTGGTTGTTCTTGGGGGTAATTGTCCTGTTACGGAATTCAAGTATATCATTAGACAGTGTAACATACATTTATTTAAATGTATATCATGTGTGTATAACGTGTTTGTAAAAATATCCTGTCTATTGTTATATTATATTGGATATAGGCGCTGCATGTACATGTTAACTACAAGATTATAAGATTATGCTTCCGATGACCCTTCATTTACAAAAGCTTGAAAATAAAATTGAAATTAACATTAACACAAACCGTGAATGACCGGTATGTTTGGAGCCATTCACCAACCCACCGGTCCGTCATATCATGCAATAAAGAGACAGGTTGACTGTCTAAATGAAAAATCAGTCATTCGCAGATCAGATTCACACGTATGCAAAACAATGTGATTGATTTATTGGCCATTATATGTATATTATCTCTACCGTTTTATTTAAAGCAGGCTTACCTCTTCAGTTAACAAACTGCTATCCCTGAGCGCCCTGCACAATAAAAATAACATATATACAATATATATGGACTTAATAAGTACATATTGAACTCATAATTGCAAAACAAACAAAGATAAGGGAAACAAAAGGTTAATAACATAAGAAAGACATAAAATAAATATCAAATTGTAAAGTGTTACTAATTTTCAGCATATATAGTATGATCAAAACATACAGTTGATAAATTACACTAATACTGTCCAAATACTAATTACAGCCGTTTGAAGCAAAATGAGGTAATATACTAGAGAATGTTAAATGGAGATAGATTGAGTGAGAGCAAATAAAGCTGGTAAAGATAGAGCGAGAGGGGAGGAGAGAGAAAGAGAGGAAGAGGGGGAGGGAGAACAATGGAGTACCATGGTATTACAGGAAACATGAGTCAGCAAACATTGTTCCCCCTAGAAAAGTGTACATGTACGCTACAGAATACACGGGGAAAATGGGAGAGAGGTAGAAAAGGGAGAGGAGGAGAAGGAGGATGGAAGTGAGAAGGAGAGAGAGACAGACAGAGGCGGAGACAGACAGAGAAAGAAAGAGAAAGACAGAGAGAGAGAGAGAGAGAGAGAGAAAGTGTGAGAGAGAGAGAGAGAGAGATCATATATTCCTGGACATGTATTGATATAGTAATCATTTACTTTGCAATGTCTCCAGGTATATAAGTATGTGGGAGTCGCCACTTAATTCCTCTTAAATTTTAATTCACATGGTGGTACTAATGGATTTCCGTACGTAACAAGGGAATCACTTAAATGCCGAGCACATATTTCTCCCATCACTCAAATGTTTTAAAGCAACTGTTGTATGGGTGTAGGACAAAGTACGCCCGAGAACAACCACCCTCCTGAAAATTACCCCCTGTGTTTAGTATGTATGTAAGGATCGAGATCTAACATAAGGATTCAAAGGGGTGAATGGATTAGGAAAACATTGGAGAAATTCTAAAAAGACGACCCGTTTCTTGAAGAGAGAGAGAGAGAGAGAGAGGGGGGGGGGCGGAAGTGACATTTTTTCTTGACAGGTACAGCAATATTTTAAGAGAATATAAATAATACAAATGTTTTTGTTTTTGCTTCTGAATTATAATGTCAACTTCATAGAGCACGGTCCCTTTCCTTCAATTCTTCCCATTTCCAATATTTGTTGTTTATTATATGGCTAACATATCAAATTACTTTCTAATTCCAGGATAATGGTCAACTCCTCGTAGAGAAATGCCAGCTTTCTACCGAGATGACTGCCAGATTATGGTCCTGTCTCAGATCCTTCACCTCACTAAACCATCTCAGCATCTCAGACTCCTCTCTAAGTTTCCCTCCATCTCCTCCTGAGCTTCCATCCGTCACAAAGCTAGAAGCCGAGAGAGTGACGTCACAAAGCTATAAAGGTCTGCTCTCATCGCTTCCTGGCTTGAGAGTGATCGATATCACTATCGATGATGCAGAGAGAGACATATCTCGGATCACGGCTTGTCTTCGTCGGACCGGAGGACAGCAGCTCACACGCATCGAGCTAACAGCACCGTCATCACTCCCATCAGAGAAGAAGAGTGTATCGAGAGAGACGGTGAGAGGACTGGGTCTTCTGATCAGAGAACAAACCAAGGACCTGCAGCGGCTTCGTCTGTCCGGGGTGAAGTGCTTGGACGAAGAAGACTTGGTTGAACTTGTCGAGTCGTCAACTTTGAAAGCATTGGATAGTCTGCATTTACAGTGAGTTCGAGTAGATGTTCATACATTTATCAATGAAATAAAAGTGGACAAAATCAAACAGGAAGTCTGTAAACTGTAAACTATTAAAGGCGCATAATAGTTTAGTTTTTGTGTACTTTTGTTTCATCAAATTGTATGTTAACATCTTTGCACGTATTACGAACTATCAATTCAAGATCCGTAAAAATAAACACACTACACAAACTGCTGGAAATTACAAATATATTTGAAATTGGTAAGATGAAACATAGACCTACCACCTGAAAGAAGGGGGCATGCAAATACTATCATATAATAAATGCGATAATTTTCCATGGGAATCCTCTAATCCACCCCAGCTAGCTCTAAGGCCTTCTCGCGGGATTTGTCTATTGTGGGGGTCTTGGAGTATCATTATTATATTGTTCTCATATCCCTACTTATTTGCATCCCATACTGACAATGTAAACATTTACACATTTGTAGGCAGTTATTTTCTTTCAACTCGCATTTGTCACGGTACTATTCAGTATTGACAACGCCTGCCATTGTTTGTCATGCTATATTTTGTTTAAAGTCTTAATGATCTCTTTATTATACTTATGTATATATATATATATATATATATATATACATATATATCTATATATATATATATATATATACATGTATATTCAACTAACTAGGACCTTCTGTATGTTTGTATCAAACGGTACTCACAGGCCGTGTCCGATATTTCATGAATCCCCCCAAACAGGCACATACGCAGGGGGGGGGGGGGGGGGGGGGGTTAAACCCCCATAACAACAAAACAACAAAATCGGCGCGATTTTCAAATTGTAAAACCCTCCCCTTGAAAAGAATTCTGCATACGCCACTGCTCCCAAAACAATATCCCATAGTTTGTGTGTTGTTTTTCTTGTCTTCGCTTTCAACTCTCTTTTTCAATTCCTATAGATCTCTTGATGGTGGATGTTTCGAATACGATCGAGAATCGGGTTTCCAGGTAAGCAAATATCTTAAACTAATAATATACGACTACAAATATTTAGGAAATAAATTTAATATTTGAACCTGACGGGAAAACGCAAATATACTTTTTGTTTTAGTTAAACAATCACAAATAGCTCTTACAGATACAAAGGTGTGATCGGGCCACAGCTAGTCACGTGATATCGATGGTGAGGATTGTAATTGGCATATTCCTCTTTCGGTCAGTTGTCGATGATGAACATTATGGTGAAATTAGTGTATTGTTTGCGTCATACCCTATCCAAACAACCATATACGCGTACCCATTGCTTGCAATGCCACATCAGCGCCCTTTTGCACTAAGGCTGGTCGGCCCGAGAAAAAACCCACAAGGCATGAGATGACGATTACCATTAATTTATGTTACGTTACCGAAGTGCTATATTATACTAATTGGATTAAAAGAATACCAAAAAAAAAAAAACACACACAAGTGAGTTATATTTTCCCGCGTTATCATATGCCCGAGATCGATGTGCGCCCTACCAGTCATGTATACTGGTATTATCATTATTCATTTAATTTCCACCGTTAAGCTTTAATCCAAAGGGGGGGGGGGGGTCTCATTATGTACCCGGTTTCGCATAATAGCATTTATGTGAAAGTAAAAATCTAGTCTCTCTGTGTTATTCGTCCTGCAGGTAAAGAAATGTCGGCTATCTACTGAGATGACTGCAAGAATGTGGTCCTGTCTCAGATCCTTCACCTCACTGAACCATCTCACCATCTCAGACTCCTCTCTCAGTTTCCCTCCATCTCCTCCTGAGCTTCCATCTGTCACAAAGCTATTCATCGTGAGCGTGACGTCACAAAGCTATGAAGGTCTGCTCTCATCGCTTCCTGGCTTGAGAGATATCGGTATCACTATCGATGATGCAGAGAGAGACATACCTCAGATCACGGCTTGTCTTCGTCGGACCGGAGGACAGCAGCTCACACACATCAACCATACAGCACCGTACTCACTCCCATCAGAGAAGAACCGTGTATCGAGAGAGACGATGAGAGGACTGGGTCTTCTGATCAGAGAACAAACCAAGAACCTGCAGTGGCTGCGTCTGTATGGAGTGAAGTGCACAGACGAGGAAGACTTGGTTTACCTCATCGAGTGCTGCAGACATGTGAAGAGGATGTCAAAGCTGTGGTAGGTTCTTGTTCTAATTTTGTGTAAAATAAATTAATATCCGACTAGAGGACCCTGTTTAGTTATTCTGCCGTAGTTAAGCATAATGATACGAATGCGTGAAGGGATGCAAAGGTTAAAACGTGGGTGTTACCTCCACGTTAGGATGGGTTTAGTTTTATTATTGCTCTCAATTGTTATTTAAGAATCTCCAATGTACAGTCGCAATGAATGGAATTTGAATACCTGTATTGAAAAAAAAAAATGGTATAGGGTCTACATTTGCATGTATTATTATGAATCGTCGGAAGGTAAAAATATGTAGACCTAAGTCCATTTTGACTTTTAAACAAAATCATATCCTGTTAAAATTAGTTCTCATTATAAACTTTCATTATTATTATTTTTTATTATTATTATTGCTATTTTGCTACTACTATCATCATTATCATCATTAACTATTATTGCGATTACTACTACTACATCATCACATGTTATTATTGTCACTATCTTATTAATTATCATCAGTATCAATAATTCTGGTTGCAAGTAGACCCTACGTGTTTTATTTTTAGGCAGAATGGCGAATCACCGACTACCGGCAGCGAAATCAAAAGTGTTGCGCTCTAGCTGCAATAAACCGTTAAAGGCAAACTCTCCTTTTAAACATTATTCTACATTATTTTTCTGATGCATCGTCTAAAGATCATCAAGTTCCATGAGGTGGCAGGTATGCCTCAGCCCCCCCCCCCCCCCCTTCCTCCCCGGCCATCGTCAGCTCATACGCCTTCGACTCAGAATTTGTGGATTTTCGAAGTTTCAGCAATGCCAAGCTAGGGGAAAATGACACATTTTCCCCTTATCTCCCCCTGGAGGGGGTTTCATCAACTAACATTAATGTCCATTTTAAAAATCAATTTTTAAGGCAGAATCACTTTTGGCTTTGATAAAATTGATGCTCGTGAGCTATTTCATCGAATCAGATTTAGGCTAGAATTTATTTCGATACATTTTAAGTTAAATGTAAAATGGTTCTGTAATCAAGGCTAGTCGATTCCGGGTCAATCAACTACAACATTGCGTCGCTAAACTACTGCAAGAGAGGTCCTCGAAAAGTAAGTAAATTATGTTCTGTTGATACACAAATTGTTATTTTGGTAGAAGGATAGTATTCCTCTCATTTTTAACCGAACGGTATTTGGAATAAATATCAACTGAAAGCATTCTCCAACTGAGCTAAACTTAAGTTAACTCTTCGAATTGCACCGGTTCATGCATTTCCGTCCCATTCATATACCTACATTCATGCATGTTTAACTGTAGAATCTACTTGTCTAACGATGTTGAATATCCCCTGATATTTGGTTGGGACATGTAAGAAATATAGATGTAGATCATGTCTAGATTATGCTTGCATTTGATAACAAAATAAGTCTACCACGGCTTTAGGAATCATCGCGTTGTATGGTTTTGCCGAAAAGTTTAGTGCTTATAATTGTAGGCCCTTAGATTTATTTAGGCTTAGATCTAGATCTAGATCTAGATTCCGAATCTAGACTAGATCTAGATCTCTAGACCTACTTTGTTTTTTTGCGGGTAGGCAGTGCGGTAGCCCTTGTTTCATGTTAATAATAAAAACAATCAACGAGATCATTGCTTTAACGTTAACATTTTATGCAAGAAAATACGACTCCACAGTGTCATACCAAAGACCAAGTTAGATCTTGACTAAGATCTTGATGTAGATTTATTCTACATGATACTAGATCTAGGGTAGATGTAGACCTAGTCTTCATACTGCACCCTTTGTGCAAAACTAACTTAGATAAATTAAAAGTTACAGCTAGTCCCTTAGTCCTAGATCTTGACTACTTGTATTTTTGTGACATCTAAATTAACAGGAGTTAGATCTAGTCTACATCTAACAGTAAAAAGTTAGATTTTAGACTAGATCTACAATGTTATGTAGGTGTAGTACTAGTAGGCTCATGTATCAAGCTCTCCTATTTTGTTTTTCTTTCAGAGTCAGAGATGGAGTGGACCTGGACATTTGAGTCATATCCAAGCAATATACCTCTAGTATAAGACTTCTCTCACACCGTACCTGGACATTTGAGTCATATCCAAGCAATATACCTCTAGTATAAGACTTCTCTCACACCGTGTCTTAAACGTATTGGACTAACTTCTCATCCTACCCCGGCCCCAAGGAAAGGGTTTGGATCTGCATAATGTAATCCAGTTCAAGGTACTGCAGATACTACCGTGCTAAGTGGCCTTTTGATGTGATTTTCTTAGCAAAATTTGAACACCGACATTAAAATACGGTGATTTTGTTTGTTTCTTCTTCTAGACCTAGACCTACATAGATATGAATTACTAACTTGTTGTTGAGTTTATAGTCTTTAGTGATATTAATTTTCGATAAAGGGTTAAGATACCGGATATTGGATTTTACAATAACAAACTGAAAATTGTGTGTTCTTAATTTAAGAGGAAGCCAACCATGACAGGTAAAAACATAGATAAATTACTAGATCAGCCAGATTTTGATCAATAGTGTACATAGCATAGGGCAGCAATTAAAGTATAAAGATGTGGTTGAACAAACTCTATGCATGATGTAAGTTTCAACCTGTTTGTTATATACCAGTTTAGGTATCTCTTTCTCTTCTATTCACCAGAGGGTTACTTTTATCAAATCTCTGTACAATAGGGTTTTGTTCAAGATCAGATTATCCAAGATTGGGATTAGACTGCTGTAGAGTCAGATTACAAATGAAAGCTCAAGTTCAAGATCAACACATTCCATATGGAAAACTTACGCGCATCTGCTCTGCGCCTCGTCGCTTATCCTGTTAAGCACGGGAAACGTACACCAAAAAAGCCATGTTTTGATATAATTGCTGGTATTACGGGAAAATGGAAATTTGTTAAAAAAATCTTCGGACGGTTTCTTATAATTTGAAATGTCGTCTTAAAAATGATACTACATTTGGGATTATTCTTTCAGGGGAAACGGTAGCCATTTTCCACTAAAAGTTTTGACTTTTCCAGCCTGCCTATGGAGATTGCACTGTTTTTCCCCTTTTTTGTCGGGTTTCGCTCAGTCAACCAGTCGGCAAATCTTACACGAGTGACGTATAAAAAATCTTCGGACGGATTCACAAACCTTGACATCCCACCTTTACGTTGGTATAACGATTGTTTTCATTCAGGGAGAGGAAACGGTAGCCATTTTCCAACCAAAAAAAAGTAGCTTTTTATAATAAACCAAGGTGACTGGGATAGTGTAGCGCTATAGCTACTCACATCGAGTGCGCCCGTACCGTACAATGCACAGTTATAGCTTCCAATTCCGTGCAATCGCCGTAGAGGACGTCAGTGTGTGTATTTAACGCAGTGCGTATACAGAGTGTGTGCGTTGCGCTCAAAATCTCGGAGACGCGCATCATGTCTATACATGCGCACCGGAATGGGTCATTGCACTCCAACTAGAGGGAAGTCAGTATAATCATTGGCAGAGGGAATGAGATCGATTTCGTCTATGGTGTGATGGCAAGCCTGTGCTAGTGTAGTCTACCGTAATTTTGCATTTATTTAACTAGGTGAGATTCATTTCTAATTCTAGTTTGATAGTGTTAGTAAGTAGTCAACGAGAGCAAGCGCTCGCACCCCCGCTTTGTCGCATTGAACTAGTCCGATCAGTGTACTTTCACGCAAGAGTGCACTTGAGCGCTCTCTCTTCGTGAAAGCGGTTGTTTAGTGCTGTATTCTTTTATGCGCGTTTAGGGCTAAAAGTTTTCCATATGAGATCAACATTTTAAAGAAATGTTTGGGATCAAAATCAAAATCAAGATGAGTCCAAAATATGTATTATAAAAAAGAGGTTCCACGTTCCATAGTCCAATTGATACAGTTATCACACTTTCTAAAACTTTCAATGTTGTTTAATAGTGACATAGTGGTTTGACCCAAATACATTTAAATTACAAATAGAATCACTGATGAAATTGTACTTTTGTCCAGTTGAACACATTAGATTAGGTAAATTGACAACTATTTTTGAAATATATTTGCTCTCTTTATGGTATATGTATATCTCTGTTTAATACTTACCAAAATGGTTATGAAAAGATTATTTTTTTCCCAAAGCCTAAAAATCAATTATGTATTTTTTTTTAAAACTAAAACTGATTTCGTATCGATATTTTTTGAGAATATTTTGTATCCTTCTACTTTATTTATTTTACAATCAAAGAAATTGACATGACCAGAAATACAAAAATTGAAAAATTACACTAGTATTAATTAGTTTTTTTATTACATAACTTTCAATTCTAAATTCTAGACTGCAGAGCCTGAATCCCCTGCAACATTATGCTTCATATGGAACAGCAGCCAGCCTACAGATACAAGCTTCCTTTTCCAGCTCTAAGCAAGAGGGACCACAATGCCAAACAGATCGTGGACTAGTCGCTTTCCCATTTATCTACGACTTCCAGTGAAACAGATTTTCAAATGAATTCATCTGAAGATATTAAAAGTGCTCCAGTCTGTGTACTAAAATTTGCCATCGAGTATGAGATTATTGGTTTGATAAGATTTCATCAAGTAATGTTTAAAGGAAATAAACAAATTAATGATACTTCCAAGAATTATATTGTTTTAAATAGAATTGTAGAATCTTGGAGAAGAAAAAGGAAAACAACTAATTACAGTTGAAAGATAAAACTAAAGTAATAATCCATATTAAGTTTAATAGCTCTGCAATTTAAGCATGCACTTTCGAGAAATATCTTGCTAAGTATTGTTGCTGATCTAAAAAGCTATGATTCTGTCATGGAGGCTGTTGTTTCTAAACTTACATAACATAGATAATTCTGTTCATGGTGATGAATCTTAAAATATCAAATTGGACATTTTAAAGCAGCAATTCATCTGAGCAACAGTGAACCAATTTGAGGGCCTTTTTGGAACTCTTAGTAGAGTTTATGTTGGCATGAATATGTGTTGATAAAAGGTCTGTTGATACCTGAATTGAATATTCTTAGCAATTGCACAAGAACAAATACAAAAGAAATAACCGAACATTGTAATTGCAGTGAAAACAGATTTGTCTGGCAGGAAATAATATATCAACTCGGATTCATGTTGTCCTTAAAAAAATCTCAAATTTGATAATTAACTTTGTATAGATAAACTATTGTATCAAGAAAAACACATTTTCATCAACTGCATGACCTTACTTGACGAAGTGTATTACCCTTAAATTAACAACCATATTAGTTACAGCAATCCTTACCACAAATGTTACTCTCTTAATCTCCACCAATGTACCACTATTACACGGTGGCAGATATTAGCTGCAATATATTTAACAACCGGTTGTCACTTTAAAAGCAGTACTTTCATTTGTGTCATTGAAAATGTTCTTATTGTGTCCTTTGAAATAAATTGCTATTGCTCATCATTTATCAAATGTAGATTTGCATGCATTATAGCATAAGAATAGCTATACGACTTTAACAATGTGTGTTAATGTTAATTTTGTATTTGAGCAATGAATTGCTTGTCATTTAATTTAAAAAAAAGGGTTATGCCAAAATTTAATGAATGAGATTGTGCGCTAACGCTTAATTAGTTATAATGAAATGATGATAAAGGGCAATGATATGTGATTTAATGATGGTGTGTTTGTTTGAGTGATCAAATATTAACCTAGCAGTGCTTTTGTTACAAGCCATTTGTTATTATTTGTATTTTTCAATTTATTTATTTATTATTATTCTAACTGTTTTGTTGGGGGGATGTGAAAGAACAAAACAATCACTTGGAAAGGGACAGAAAGCAAAGAGTTATGATAGCAGTGTGGTTGTGTGTTAATGGGAGAGAGAGAGAGAGTATGTGAATGGAATAAGGGCACACATTTATAAACAAATAGATAATTAATGGCACAAAATTTGCCTTTAATTTTGTACAAAATTCTCGATTCTCCGATACATAATAACATTGTTAGCCTTCATTTACGCCTTACAAGCAAATCAATGCTTGAACATATCGGATTAATAATGGGATGATTTTTGTTTTAATTCGTTTCATTTAAAGAGGGTTAATCTCTCAGTATTACAACTGCTTTCCTGGGAAACCCTGTACAAATACACTGAGAGGAAATTGAACAAAGTTTAAATACATATCACATATCATATCATGGATTCTTTTGTTTATGTTTTTGTTTTTTTATACACCAGAATATAAACACGAACAAAAAAAGATATTTGACCAGCTTTTACGATATAGTATACTTCCTTTCAAATCGAAATTAAAGCAGGAAAGCTGAAAAACTCGTTTTTGTTTTGTTTTACTACCGAAATAAACAGTCTCTGGGATTAAAAAAAAGACGATAGAAATTGATCTTTAAACGTATGGATCACTTTCATAGGTTAAAATTATTAATACTTTTTTCTTGGGGGGGGGGGGTGGATGAAACGGCCTAAAATCGAAATCAATTTCAGGCCCCTCAAATTTATCTGATCACTTTTAATATCACCCCCCCCCCTTATCATCCCCCTTCCCGGAATTCGTAACTTCTGTCGCTAATCAAATTAAATGAGGCCTACAAAATAAAATCATTCATGGGAAGAAAAAAATCTGATATATAAATCCGAACATGAAAATACTAAGAGTATCATATTTTACGCATTCTCTGTCTGTTTCCCTTTCTTTATTTTTCTGTTCTTTGTATGTCTTTCTAATATATATTCCTCTCTCTTTATATATATATATATTTATATATGTGACCACTTCCCTCCTTTATCGCTCTCTCTCTCTCTCTGCTTCTTTTTCGTTAGTCTAACATCAAACGCACCCTTACCTCCATCACTCTGTTTTCTAAACATAGGTTACATTGGTGTGGAACTGGACAGGGCGGTAGACTGGAATCTCATCTCAAAGGTCTTCATGCTAAAGCATCATCACGCGGCGACCTTAATGTGGAGCTTCGTCATGTAAGTATCGCTCCACGTTGTGTGCACTGTATAATTTCACTATTTCTTATTTTCATCTGTATAATGACCGCTATGATGCTAATATTGTTTTGTATTATCGTTTTTAATGTTCAGTTTCTAAGTTTTGTTTCCATTTTTGGCCCATTTTCTTTGTTAACGTTTCCTTAGTGTTCTTGTAAAATCATCCCCTCCTGCTTCGTAAGTTTTTCAAACTGTTTTATATTTTGACTTTTCGTACTCTTTTGTTTCTGTCCTGGGTGTCTGTCTGTATTGTTGTTGATGATTGTTATCCCATTTCTTAGACACCAAATGCTCAACAGAATATCGAAACGTTGCTAAATGACATAATTTATATTTCTTCTCTCCCATTCCTATTACCTTTGTACACGTACTGCACTTTGTTTCCTATGTCTGGATTTGCACTTCAACATTCTATCAAATATTTCATCAAATATTATCTTTGTTTTCGGTGTTGTTTCGATGGTACGATTTTTAGTATGATTTATTATCTTTGTTCCTTGCATGAAATTGAGAAGTTTCTTTCTTTAAACCACTTCATTTGTATTTATTTATTTTGTTTTAATTTTTTTTTTTTTTTTTTTGGGGGGGGGGGGGGGGGGTGTGCTACTATTGTTATAACATGAGCTCATTCACTTGATCCTTATTTTGCTGTGTTTTGGTTCATTTCACTTTTTTTTCTCTATTAAATTGTTATTATCAGTTGTGCTACCACTCTTAAACCATTTCTTAATTGTACCATTGATTATTTCTGTGTTAAATGTTGTATGCTTTTTAATACTGCCCCCCCCCCCTCCCCCACATGTTGCTCTCCGGTTGTCTCTTTCTCTCTATTTGGGGCGTTCTTTATCTGCATCAGAGTCGGCGCTCACGGGTAGGGGGCACAATGCCCCCTCACACGAAGCGCTTCCTTTTACGGAAGAAAAGTGTTCATTTTTATTGTGCCGCTGTTCTTTTTCAATAAGTGTCTCTTCCCCTTTTATATGTCCCCCCTCATCAAATTTGCGAGGTGCCTTTTACTTTGACAAATGAACCTTTTTCTATCTTATGAATTCCCCATTTCCCCGTGTTTATAACTGCCCATTTTTTTCTTCTGATGTATGCCTTTTTTACAACTGAATGATTGACTAATAGGTTTATTGAGAACATTCCATGATCTTAATCATACAACTAAATTGACATGAATAACAATAACAATCATGCACGTGTTCAACAAAATATATGCAAATTGTCAAAAAGATTATAAAGAACATGTCATTTTTTTAGTATTAATGAGAAAGCGAAGAAGCGAAAGGCAGAGGAGAGAAGAGATGTAGAAAAGTAGAGAACAAAGCTAAGCAAACCGACCGAGGAAGGAAAAAGGTTGGAGAGCCAGAGAGGTAGAAGAGGGTGGATAGGAGAGGGGAGGTACATCATAGGTTAATACATTGGCCATATCTCTTATAAATCACATATCTGTCTGTATTTACACGGAATATATAAACATGTATGTTACAGGTGCAACTCTTCTTGAACACTAAATAGGAATGAATTTAACATAATAGGGTGAAGGAAGAACAGGAATGATAGAAGCGGAAAGAGGGAAACTGGCAAAGGAATAGAATGAGGCCAAGAAGAAAGCGACGAGGGAGATAAATTTAGAGCGAGAGAGAGAGAGAAAACAAAGTTGTAGGTAAGAAGTATTGGTATATCATAGGAATAGATAGTTCGCTATGTTATTATTCATTCATAATTTTGTTTCATACAAAGAATATATAAACAAGATCTATCAATATAAAATAATTTATTTACGTACTGTAACATATGGGTAGAAGGAGAGGAGGAGGAGAGAAAAAAAGAAATGGGAGAGAGGGGAGGAGAAAACTAGCAGGAAAATATGATGAGATTTAGAAGGATACAGAGGGAAAGTGAGAGGTATAGGAATGAGATGGAAAGAGGGAAGGGGGGGGGAGGAAGGGGGTTGAGGAAAGTTCGAAGTAAAACAAAGATTGGGGACATGGTGGATTTCTATGAATAATGATACGATTCGACTGCAACTCATAAAACTAATTATTTACTTTTACAGACAATATTGAGCAACTGTTACAAAATACATTTCATAATCCTCTGCAACAATAAATTGTGCAACCGCCTGAAAATCACACGAATACAAATCGGGTGGGTATTTGTTTACATTATCTTCAGTTATTTATTTTGCAACCATGACAGTACATATAGGATCTTCGAAGTTCACGAATCTTCCACGCAGAGAGAGAGAGAGGGAGAGGAAGAAAGATGAAGAGAGAGGGAGAGAGAGGAAAGGTGTAGCGGTCTAGTGTATACAGAAACGGAATTTGGATCACATGGTACGCGGTTCGAGTCCCGCAGTAATCTACATTTGTCACTCTCCACCTAGGTGTTAATGGGGTAACCGGGCAAGCCCGTATACAGCGAATGTGAATGTGGTTGGAGCTTGTGTGAGCTTGTAAAATGGCGCCTGACCTGGAATTCTCCCTATGGAGCGGAGCGTTTGCACTTTCAATGACGGGCTAATAATAATTACAGTGTAAATTATAAATGTTTATGAATGCGATTATAAATGTTGCATTAAGCGCTACAAGTGTGACTTTTATTATCATTATTATTATTATTATTATTGTTATTATTATTATTATTGTTATTATCATTGTTATTAAAAACACAGAGGGTGAGATGTAGATAGATGGTAACATAAGTATATTTGTCAAATACAATCGTATCCATTTCTATCGAAATTAAATGAGATTTGTTTCGCAGGGTATATTTAATACTGCTAACAAATAGTTACATCAATTACGATATATCGATCTCACCAGATACGGTAGGACACTACTGCTGAATCTTTCATTTCTACACTTAGACTCGCTTAGCCTATTGTTGTGTCGGAGCAGGCGCGGATTCAGGAGAGGGGGGAGGGGGGGGGGGGAGCGAGCGGGCCTTGGCTCGAACCCCCCTGGCAACCCCCCCCCCCCCCACACACTGAGCGAAATAGCAATTTTCCGGGGGCAGAAAAGAAAAGAAAAAAAGCGTTAGGACTTACACCCTCTTAGCATATGATTGTGTCGGAGCAGGCGCGGATCCAGGGGTAGGGGGGGGGGAGCGGGCCTTGCCCCCCCCCCCCCCCCCCCCACAATGAGCGAAATATCGGCCGGCGCGATTTTCAAATTTTCCGGGGGCCAAAATGAAGAAAACAAATTGTAGTGCTCACTACCCCCCCCCCCCCCCCCCTCCCCCCCCCCCCTCCCCCCCCCCCCCCCCCATTAGAAAATATTGGATCTACCACTGCTGCTGATCACAATAACTTACCATTATTTGGCTCGCATGATTTTAAATCATCATTTATATGTAAAATCGAATAAATATGTAAACAATGCACTTCTATGTCGTTGGATATTATTCTTCTGATCGTAATTCATTATGTTTTCTCGTTCAGGATCATTCCTATACGCGTCAGGAGTATTACATTACCCACACTGAATGAGCCACAGTGCAGCTGCAGCTGACATATAGTGCATTGCATTGTACCTGACATCATTATTGTTCTCACATTGGATGAGTTCCAGTGATGACTACACACTACCCGGTCAAGTTGACATGCTGCATTGTCTCATACCTGATATATACATGAGCTACTTCCTGGTATTCGTTAACCCATTTCCAACTGGAACCGGGCTATTTTTGTATTAAAGCTATGAGGAATATGTCAAATCAGTAGTCAACATAGTAACTTACAGGAAAAATGAAGTTCAATTTATTTCATCTTCATGTTTAGATAATGTAGGCCCCTGCTAACCAGCTTTATGCATTGTCATTGGTAATTATGTTATTGAATGTAACTCTTGTCTCATTTGCATCATCGTACTTGGAATAATTTCACTCCTTAATACAGTTTTTCAAATTATCTAAGCAGCATGTTGTTTTACATTTAAATATAGAAACATTTATGTACAAATGTGTTGTTTGCCATTTCAATGAATCTAGTGTAATGCTGATCGACGATGTAAATTCATAAAAAACCCAGCTGTTGGGATTTTTTTGGAAATATACGAATTTGGGATTAAGGTATACGTTTTATTCATTAACTTTTTTAAATTTGTTTTGCCTATTCCAATTTTTTGGAAAGCTATTTGAATTTTGAAAATAATTTAAATCTGCAATGGGACTATTTTCCCTAATCTTTGTACAAACATAATACTTGTATATAGGATGATTTTGATGGCGAAATACTGCAGAAAATGCATGCTTACAGCTATTGTAGATCTTTAAACATATGTTATTGTACACGCCCTCAACGCTGAGTACCCCCATCCCCATTCGATTGGGAGAGAGTAGTCCTGTAGAAATTGTTCAGACCTGGAAAAGTTGATAAGTACAAGGTTTTTTTGTTGATTCATGTTCTAGATGGGTATTGAAGTAAATTCAGCTTGGTTGCCAGCTCGGCAACCTTGAGCACCTTTTTTATAGCATAATTAGCATAATCATCTAATTATCATATGTGCAATATGTAATAATGTTGCTAATCTCAATCCAGGAAGCCTGAAAACATGGATATTACGACTTTCCAAGAGTTCTCTATGACAAGGAATTCATTTATGACACCAATTTTTATTTTTAAGTAATACAATCGTCTTAAATATCATAATTAACATATTATGTACAATATATGGACTCCATTGTCATTGTTTATCTATAAAGCCTTAACATGGTGCAATGCAACATTGTAAATCACTTTTGAAAGATTAATCATCAATTAATGAGAAGATATTTCATGTATATGTAGTATAATTAGCCTAATTAGCATAATAATCTAATTAGCATATTATGTGCAATGTGTAATAATGTTGCTAATCTCAATCCAGGAAGCCTGAAAACATGGATAATACGACTTTTCAAGGGCTTTATATGACAAGGAATTCATGTATGACACCAATCTTTATTTTTAAGTATTGCAATTGTCTTAAATAGCATAATTAGCATATGTACAATATATGGACTTCATTGTCATTGTTTATCTATAAAGCCTAAAAATGGTGCAATGCAACATTGTAAATCACTTTTAAAAGATTAATCATTATTCATGAGGAGATATTCCATGTATATGTAGTATAATTAGCCTAATTAGCATAATAATCTAATTAGCATATAATATGCAGTATGTAATAATGTTGTTAATCTTAATCCAGGAAGCCTGGAAACATGGATAGTGTGATTCGTCAAGGATTTTCCATGACGAGGAATTCATTTATGACACCAATATTTATTTTGGAGTAATGCAATTGTCTTAAATAGCATGATGAGCTAGTAGCATTATGTACGATATACATGTATGGACTTTATTGTCATTGTTTATCTATAAAGCCTAATAATGGTGCAATGCAACATTGTAAATCACTTTTGAAAGACTACACATTAATTCATTAGAAGATATTCCATGTAGATGTCGTATAATTAGCCTAATTAGCATATACAATGTGCCATATGTAATAATGTTGCTAATCTTAATACAGGAAGACTGCAAACATGGATAATATAACTTTTCCGGGGTTTTCCATGACGAGGGATTCAGTTGTGACTCCAGTTTTTATTTTTAAGTAATGCAATTGGCTTTATATGTAATTATTGTACTAATACCTATTTAGCATATACACTGTTGGTCATAATGGTGGAATAATTTTTGTTTACCCCGATTTATGGAAAGATTTTAACAATGATTTATTCCTACTAGATCTAGATAATAGTATACATTCTCTGATTCTATTGAATAATAATTTGTGAGTATTTTTTTTTGGCGTGACTGCTTAAGCATTTGTATGCTACTATGCTAAACTACTAGGGGATCTACGTCCTTAAGTCACAACTGACAGTATTGAGGACTAATGCCTGATAAAAGGGCACTAATAAAGCATATCGACACGGTTTTGATCATGGGGGCTCACAGTAACGAGGCCATTGCTTAGCCACTGAATCATGACTGTACGCAGCGGGGGCTAGGGTACGTCGCCGCCCCCACAAATACAAAAAAAAAAAATGCAATCAATTTTCAATAATTCATTGCATTTTGCCCCGACCCCTAAGATAACAAAATCCTCTATGTGGGCATGCCTTGACCCATAATGCATTGTCCTACAGAGGAATTGTTAATGTTGGGGACCGGGGGGAAATGCAATAAATTATTGATAATTTATTGCATTTTCTTAGTTTTTTTGTATTTGTGGGGGCGGCGACGTACCTTAGCCCCGCTCCGTATAGTCATGATTCAGTGGCTAAGCAATGACCTCGTAACTGTGAGGCCCCAGAATAAAAACCGTGTCGATCAGCTATATTAGTGCCCCGTTTTGTGAGGCATTAATCCTCATTGCTGTCAGTTATGACTGAAGGACGTAGGTCCCCTAGTTGATTAGCATAGTAGCATACACATGCTTTAGCAGTCACGAAAAACAAACACTCGCAAATTATTATTGAATGTAATCTTAGAATGTATACTATTATCTAAATCTATTAGGAATAAATCATTGTCAAAATCATCCCATAAATTGGGGTAAACAAAATTATTCCACCATTATGAGCAACAGTGTATGTAGAATACCAATTATTTGGTACTCTACTTAGCTTCACAAATTGTATGTCCAATGTGGTGGTTATCTTGGTCTTAAGGATATGTTGTTGAACCTCATGAAATGTCTAGAAAATGACGGGGTCATCATACGCATTGATGGTTGGGCTTCAGTCATTGGATTTAGAGAGACTGTCGAAAACACACTGAAGATGGTTAAAGCAGATGATAATGATGAAATTGATGATGTGGTGAGACAGGTACGTACATAGGCCAGGGATGTTGAATACAACAGTGCGAACTATGATCTGTCTATGTTTACCAAAGCCTGAACCATTGAGAGGACAAGCCCGACGTTGCTCAAGCTGGTGGCAGAATTCCCGGAAAAGTCATATTATCTATGTTTTCAGACTTCCTGGATTGAGATTTATTTAGCAACATTATTACATATTGCGCATATTTGCTAATTGGGCTAATTATACTACATCTATACATGAAATATCTTCTCATGAATTAATAATTAGTCTTTCAAAAGTGATTAACAATGTTGCATTGCACCATTTTTAGGCTTTATAGATAAACAATGACAATGGAGTCCATATATTGTACATAATATGCTAATTATGATATTTAAGACTATTTACATAAAAATAAAAATTGGTGTCATAAATGAATTCCTTGTCATCATAGAGAACTCTTGAAAATTCGTATTATCCATGTTTTCAGGCTTCCTGGATTGAGATTAGCAACATTATTACACATTGCACATATGCTAATTAGATGATTATGCTAATTATGGCTATTAAAAAAGTTGCCCAAGGTTGCCAAGCTGGCAACCAAGCTGAAATTACTTCAATACCCATCTAGAACACAAATCAACAAAAATAACTTGTACTTCAACAACTTTTCCAGGTCTGAAAAACTTCTACATGACTATTTTAGGCTTCCTAGATTTAGGTTGATAATTGATGTTCTATAAATATGCCAATTAGGCTTATTATATAGTACAATAATTACATATTACATCAATTGCATTACTTAAAAATAAAAACTGGTGTCACAAATGAATCCCTCATCATGAAATACCCTGGAAAAGTCATATTATTCATGTTTTCAGGGTTTTTTTAAATTAAGATTAGCAACATTATAACATATTGCACATAATAATTAGATTATTAGGCTAATTAGGCTAATTATACTATATCTAATATCTTCTCATGAATTAATGTGTCGTCTTACAAAAGTGATTTACAATTAGATAAACAATGACAATGAAGTCCATATTTTGAACATATCCTAATTAGCTCATTATGCTAATTATACTTTTTAAGACAATTGCATTACTTAAAAATAAAAACTGGTGTCATAAATGAATTCCTCGTCATAGAAAACCCTTGAAAAGTCGTATTATCCATGTTTTCAGGCTTCCTGGATTGAGATTAGCAACATTATTACATATTGCACATATGATAATAAGATGATTATGCTAATTAGGCTATAAACAAAGTTGCTCAAGGTTGCCAAGCTGGCAACCAAGCTGAATTTACTTCAATACCCATCTAGAACACGAATCAACAAAAAAAACTTGTACTTATCAACTTTTCCAGGTCATGTACATGGTCTATGGTACCGTTTACTGGACTAGAGAGAGATGAAGGAAAATGAAACGGAACGTGAAATAATACATGTAGTATATTTTAGGGCAACAGGTCTTCCCGGTTTTGTCTCATTTTACTCGGTTTTGTTCGATTAGGATAATATCATAATACAACGATATATTTGTTAATGGCCTTGTATTACGTTTGGTATTATTCATTATATTTTCGGAGTATTTATATCAAAACAATGCAATTTATGTCAGTACTTCACATCACCATTTCAATTTGATAGATTATACCCAATGAGTCCTATGGAATGCATGAAGCTAATTAATGTACTTGTTGTAATAATTTACATATCTTTATTATTGTACATATCTTTATTATGAACCAACTTTTGTATTATATGTACTTTATATGTATTATATGTATATACGTACACACATTATATTATTCATTATTTCGACAACTACACCTTGGATTGCTACTAGAATAGCACTATTTATTGTATTGTAAATAGGTTTGTGTGACGAAATAATTCACGAAGTTCATACAAAAGATGCACATATGTGTTAGAAGATTAAGTAATTGTAAGCTTTTGTAAGTGATAATTCCATTATGTAAATCATTACTGGTACATACGAAACTCAAGTAACATTATTACTTTTTATTATTTCATTATTTATTGATATGCAATTGTATCATGTATGGGGATTGCCCTATAGATGAAGTAGAATGCTTCATTTGTTATTCACACAAAAACAGTACACATCTTACTCATCTAATGATTTAAATATGATAACAAAAAGGAATACAATAAGGTGAGGCTCGAAATTAATGGTTCTCTAATAGTGGTGGTTTAAAGGAAAAATTGTTATGAATTCAAATGTGTATGTGTTCTAAAAAAGGGAAATAGAAAACAAAAATAGCAAAGACATAAAATACAATGCATATAGTAATCATTGGTTTTACTACAAGTCTACGACAGTTAAAACTTACATGTATGATAGTTGTACTAGAAGATGTACATGAACATTGAGTTATCAGGTTGTGGCAAGTGATCTATCTGGATCTTGATTCCTGAAATTGTGGTAAAAGCAAACATGAATGTTACCACAGATGTCCAAACAATATTACAATATTGCAGAAAAAGATTATTCGTATAATATCCGGAATGCACTATCGTTCCCATACTGGTCCCATCTTTAAACAAATTATTTTCTTGAGATTCAATGATATCAACTTGCACCAACAGGGTATTTTCATGTATAAAAGCATGAACAACATCTTCCCATCACAATTTAGTGATTTTATCAATTTTCAATGCAACTCGGAAACCAATACGTATAATACGAGAAGCGCAGCCAACATTCATCTCCCTAAACATAGAACCCGAAGATTTCAATTTGACATAAGATACTCTGGGCCAAAATTTTGGAACACCTTACCATCTATTCTACAAAAATCGCTTTCCTTGCAGACTTTTTCCCGTAAGGCAAAAATGTATTTAATTGCTCGATATTGATACCCTCTCTTGTATTTATGTGTGAAATGACCTCTTGTGGAATTCAATGACATGTTTTGTATGTTTGTATTTTGATCGCTTACGTACATGCCTCAGCTGTTGCTATTACCATATGTATATTCCTAGGACAATGCTGTCGGATAAAGCTGTTGTTTGTTTGATGATTTTGCTTGTTTGTAATGATATGTACCCGCTGTCTATTTCAAAATTGTAGTGCTTCGTTATTTTATTATGTAATCACAGACACATGCACAGCCCAATTCTCGCTACCCCAAATAGCGATTCTGCCGAGATCCGGGGAAAATCCTGAAAACGCGCATTGCATTATGGGATAGCTTTTCGACATTACAGCTTCCTGTGCAGGCGCTATATTACTAGGCGCGATAGCGCAAACGTAAAACACAACGTGTATGCACCGAATATGTCGTCTGCTCGGTCTTGTTTTTTTTTCGCAAATATTTCAACGTTTATTTGAACATTTCATTCGTTGTTTTTTGCGTCTTTTGACATCAGTGACGATGGTTTTCTTTTGTGAGGCTGCACAGTGCTGGGCTCATGATTCCAAGCGTAAGAACCCTGATTTTAGCGTGCGTGAAAACTCTGCACAGCGGGATGGGACTCTATACCGGAAGTTGTAGTGACGACCCGAGAGAGTGAAAATTACCTCGTCTCGCGAATTTCGAGATTTTCGTACCTATTTAGGGTAGCGAGAATTGATGTAACTTTCTCTTTATAAGTAAACATGCCTTCCTATATCCCATTTACTATTTTTATTCTTTCCTATCAACTTTCTGTTATATAAAATGTAATTTTCATAATAATATCTATGATGTTCTTTCGGTAACTGTGTTAATTTATTATGGGCGTTCCCAACTCAAGCTATGCTTTCCGGGTTTTCGCCTCCTTCCGTATCTGAATTATTTACTGTATACTTTATGTTGAAATAATTGTTACATATATCATGTATAATACACATTGTGTTTCATATTGTACTGTTGAGAAGGAAATAAATGTTAATAAATACAAAAATACAAATACAATAATATTGATGACTCTTTCATTATGAAGGGATGCGTTGTTCTAGCGCCACCTTGTGACTGCTTTAGTAATAAACCACATGAAAAGTGTGCAGTCGATACCCAGGAGACAACGTGTAACTAGTGCATTTCTTATCGTCCCTAAGGTATAAAGGCTATAAAATGTTGAGAGTTGTAATCACTACACTTTAGGGAAATTCAAATTGGCCACACCGGTAATGTCACTGTGATGTAGTGGTGAACTATTTTCCCATTTGCTCCAAAACTAAAAAAATACGACCATTTCATGTATTTTTTAAATGGATGACTCGGAGGAATCTTTTCAGAGGACTTGTAATAATAGGCTATCTACGATGCGTTTTTAGTAGTGCCCCAAGGGAGAGGGCATATGGGAGAAAAATTGAAAAATAATATATTTGGTACACGACAAACGGGACAGTTGTCCTTAACTACGTCACAATCCACTGACAAAGGTGCCGACGTGAGAAACGCATATACCATATTTCAAACTTGCATAACTCTTTCATTATGAATTAGATTTTTTTCTTCAAATGTTCGTCATTCAGATTGGCTTATTTTTCTACTTTCATTTACAACTGAGGATTGGATTGCCCCCTTCCCCATGCCCATATTGGAGGGATGACGTAATAAAGAAAGTTTATCCTGAGTGTGATGGTGGGCATTACCAGTCCGTATATACTATCTACACATGAGTAGAAAATGTTATTAGTACCAAACGCATAGAGATGGCAACTGAAAGTTATGTAATCATTATTCATACATACAGGCCACGAGTGAATATATAAGAATACCGGGAAGGGGTAAAAAATAAAAAGCGTTGGGGAGGGGTGGGGAAGGTTGAAGAAATTGATTACTCGAAAAATGCACAAAGGGAGACTTCTAACAATGGGAAACAATCAAAACCATCTATACACAGAGTTTGGCCAACTTGGTTTTAGTAGGTCACGACATGGCTTATATTAATTTGTTTAGTGCTCGCCCTACACAACAGTATTCGTAATATTCGGCCAAACTCGATCCGGGTTGGCCAAATTGTTCTATAATCAACGGCATTAAAAAGGATTGTTGTTGAGCGCCCTCTAACGATGTTCCTCGCTATAGGCTACGAATAAATTTCCGAAAAAAACTCGTGATCAGCACCAACACAAAAACACGGAAATATCACATGGTGAAATATTAATCTAGAGCTCATTAACAGTAGTTTCGTTAGCATGGTCAACTGTTTTAACATGTTTGTTTGATCTTCGATTTGTATTACTAGTTTTAATTTATTTACGACTCTGTCGAAGGGAGAGAGAGAGGAGAAAAAAGGGAGAGAGAAAGAGGGGATATACAGAGAGAGAAAGAGAGAGAGAGAGAGGGGCGTGGTAGGGAAGATATAGAGAGAGGGGGATAGATAGAGAGATAGAGAGAGAGAGAGAGAGAGAGAGAGAGAGAGAGAGAGAAAGAGAGAAAGAGAGAGGGTGTATGCAAGAGAGGGAGAGAGAGAGTGAGACTAGAAAGATAGAGAGAGAGTGAGTGACGGGAAGGGTATAGAGGAGAGAAAGATAATGTGAGAGAGAGAGAGAGATAGAGGGCAGGAGGGGGGGGGGGGTATAAAGAGCAGAAGAATTATATTCGAACTTGTTTTAGAATCTTGCCCACTGAAACAAACATGTAAAGACAAGTTAGAACCATGGAACAAAAGCGTCGCGTTTACTTGCTGCAATTTGTTTTGGGCAACACCGCCACCCCTCTCCCCCCCCCCCCCCCCTCTCCCCCCTCCCTCTCCCCGAGTTCCCCTCCCTCATGTTCGCGGCATTGAAAACAAATACATCAGCAAATTGGAACTCGACTACACTTGATCGATATAACTATATGCATGCATCATAAACTCAGCATGTCTTATGCAGGTATGGATCATAATAAGATTCTCACCCAACCAGTCGTTATGATATTCAGTCGAGGTACTCTATTTATACAGTGGCGTAGTCAGCCTATTTTAAATGTGTGCAGTTAAATGAGGGGGGGGGGGTCCTGCAGGTCTTACTCGAAAAATGAAATGATATTTTCAAACCCTGATTAAGTGGGTTTGAAAGAATATAGCTATAGTGGGTCACATGGCGGGCCGGGGGCTAGGCGGCCCTCACAATTTGCAGTCCTTAACAAACAAAGAAAAACAAAAGAAGATGACATTTGCCCTAGTACAATTGACTTGTTTTTTTCAAAAATCCTTTACGATTGTTTCATTAGAGTAACTTTCACTTCTCCGTTTACCCCCCCCCTACTCTTTCTACCTCCCCCGTCCCCTCTCACTCCCTTAATCTTTCATTCCCTTCTTTCACTCTTTCTTTATCTATGTTCTTCATTATACTTTGACTTTACCCCTTCTTCTTACATTTTTGTTTGGTTTTTCGGCGGTCTTTATCTTTCTCTCTCTCTTTCTCTTTCTTTTCCTTTCTCTCTCTCTCTCTCTCTCTCTTTCTCTCTTTGTCTCTTTGTCTATTTCTTCCTCTAATTTCCTTACTTTCTTTCTTACTTTCTTTCTTTCTTTCTTTCTTTCTCTTTCTTTCCGTTTCCCTCTCTCTGACTCTCTCTCTTACACATACACACACACACGCACGCACACACATGTGTTTCTGCATGCCAGAAATAAAGGACTCATTATGTACACATTTGTATGTTAAACATATTCAAAGACATAATGTTTGTCTGAATATAACATTCTGAGAACGATTTGAAAGATAACCCCATAGCCAAGGATCTAGTAATTAAAAAACAAACATTTTCAACATGCGAACGGAGCATCTACATAAACGTATCCGATACAAAAGGTCATCAAACTTTGAATAATTTAGATGGACGTTTTGCGAGTGGTCATGGAGGTGAATGTATAAATGTTATGGGTGTCCTCGGTTTAATACCGTACACACACACACACACCCTCCCCAAGATTCGGGATGGCTCGTAGAATATTAAACTTACATGTTCTGGTATTGATCCTCCCCCCCCCCCCCCCCCCCATTCAAATGTGTTTAATGAGGGGGTAAGTTCATTTGAAGGAAAATTAGTAATTATTATAGTGCCTCTAACTCGTCATTTTAACATGATAACATTTATCTCACGCAAACTAAAAAGGTCCTTCAGAAACGTCGTGGGATTGCACGAAATTGCTCTCAAACTCCCTTCAAAACATTGCTTGCAATCAACTAGAACGACTATTAAGCCTCATGTACGTCTCAAACATATAGTTGAGTACTAATTAGGAAAATAAGAATTGATGTGCACTGTGAAGTTTGGGAATAATGAAGAACATTATCAGAATCAATCTTGATGAAAATCACATGCACTGCAAATCGACAGTAGTATATAAGACTACATTTAGTGAAAGCTTTTGAGCTTTGGTATGCCTCTGCCCACCGAAAGTGGTGCCGGAGGCGTTATTTGTGCGGGTTGTCCGTCCGTATGTCCCGCTTTCGTTGTCGCTATATCAAATACATGATTTACAAAATCACAAGAAAAAAACGGAAAAAGGAACGAATCAATAGTAAACTTGTTTGTATTGTTTAAAATTAACGTAATGACATAAAATTGGTGATGTGAATAACAAAGTTCTGTTTGTCTAAAGTAATGCTTGCATTTCCATAATTTGATTAAACGAATTCGTGTTCACTTGCTGCCTGCTGTAGCAACAAACAGAGTGGATAAAAGACTTAACTCCGTTTCATTGACGACCAGCCATGCATGGAGTCTTTCGTCTTTTTAAATTGTTCGTGGATCTACCTTTGAAGGAGTGCCAAAAAAACGTTACCGACCCCCCCCCCCCCCCCCCCCCCCCACCCACGCAATCACAATACTGTCTAGGTTACGAGTTGTATGACGTCACCATCACGTGCAAAAGTGAAACCGGTCACTAACATCGACTTGATCCCGTTCGGTTGGACTTGCTCACGATGCATGTTATTTCTTCCTCGTGGACCGCCATTATAGTGGTTTTCTTGGAGCTGGGTACCGCGATTTTGAGAACTTTTTGAGTTTACTCTTATAATTATATCAAGCAGGCTTATTAAGCATATTAGATGATTCAAATGCAATCGAATCCGGACAGTCAAAACATGACTTTCATAGTATCAAAAGACAGAACTTGTTATGTTAACATAATAAGTCTCATCATTCTCCCAGTTGACATTTACTTGAGCCGTAAGCACCGCCGTGTTAAGCAGGGATACTTCTACACGGACTGCCATAACGGACTATATCATTAGACGTGTTAACCATTAGTTTATAGTTCATTATTCATCGATTACTAAAGGCAGTGAATGACGTCATTAATCTGTATTCAAAGGCCTACTGATATACACGGAAGGTGAGTAATTCATTTATTGTTTCATATTTTAGAAGAAAAAAACAATCATTTGTATTAAGAGTAATAGAAAAAGACTGTTACAGTAAAGTGTTGGCTTGTATTAACTGAAAGTAAAAATAATGATGATAGTGATAATTATTTACGTTAAGAAAAAAAAAAATTATTCGTTGATTGATTTGAGTATACAAATTACCAGCAGCACCGACTAAATGAGTCAACATAAACATATTTAATGTAATGATTCCTAGTTCCAAGATTGTTCTGACTTGTTTTTCAATTACAGATCGATCTATCGATCTTACTGGGTGTAAGCCACACATATGTTTAAAACAATATACAAATTGATCTTAACAACAGTATCATAAAGTAGAACTTAAGTAGAGTATGCAAAAAAAGAGCATCAGTAGACATAATGCGCGTGATATCACATCAATATTGAAAGAAAGATAAAGGTACAGAGGGAGATTATCGAATAAAGGGAAAAAGAGAACTATAGAGAGGGGGAGAGAGAGAGAGGGAAAGAGAGAACTATAGAGAGAGAGAAAGAGAGAGAGAGGAGAGGGGGAGTAGAGGATAAACTGACACAGTGAATTCAATGATTGATGTTTTTTAATCTGTGTGAGAATAAAGGAAAATTAAAGGGCGGAGAAAGAGGGGGCGAAAGTCAGAAAGAGAGAGAGACAGAGAGAGAGAGGTATGTTGAATAGACACTCGTTTTCATAAGTATGTGCAAATGAGTATTTGTATAATTTTAGACATTATAGTGCGTCCCAGAACAAATGAAACCGAGAGTTAACGATGTTTTATCATAACTTTATCTCAATTATAATTAATAAATGACACATATTTGTAAAGCTTAGATAAAAAAATTGATGAACGATTTGTCAACTATGTTTGTTGCTACGGCAGGCAGCCAGTGAAAACGAATTCGTTTAACCAAAATATGGAAATGCAAGCATTACTTTAGACAAACAGAACTTTGTTATTCCTGGCTCATTTTTCCTGATTGAGCTGTCATATGACAGGGCAGAAAATTAACTTTTTTGAAAGGTGATTTCCTCTTTGAAATGCAGATACCGCCCGAAATTATTTTTGGTAAACCTCTCTTCAAATTGTTTTTTAATCACTTATGCATGAAATATGCATCATATGAGTTGCATTTAATGAAAGAAGTGTGTAATTTATTAATCTTAATTGTGATTAAGTTATTATAAAACATCGATAATGATTGATTTTGTTTTTTTCTGCGACGAACTTTATATAAATGTATTTCGTTTTCTTTCTTCTTTGGCATACAAAATAACTGGCAGAGTATGGTGGGGCGACGGCGCACCTTTCCAAGGAGTGGAGTGGGGGGGGGGGGGGGGGAGGGGCACCAATAAGAAAGGGGGGACGAGACACTCACAAAGAGTAACCTTCGGATTAAAGCATAAATCTCATCTCCAAACTGCAACTAGCTCCAATCAAAATCAATAAATAATAAAAGAATAATAATAATAATGGGTTTTTGTATGGCGCTCATGTCAGTCAGATTTGACCCTCCTGGCGCTCCCAATTAATATTACCCTGGCTGTAGCACGGCTGCCATACGGCGCTTTAGCATTTCAAGGAATAGAATCCTACCACGTACCCATTTACTTTACCTGGGTGGAGTGTGGCAAATGTAGAGCAATGTCTTGTCAAATGATATTAGTGCGGCGGCAGGACTCGAACCGTGGACCTGGTGATCGACAGTCCGGTGACGTATCCACTCGACATCATCATAGCTGTACAGATATCAACAGAGAATTATTATCCCCAACTTGGTTCAACCCGTGCACATAGTTGATATTTGAGGTAAATTTCAGATATGAAAGAGTGTCAGTGTTGGATTTGCGAAAGCCAATGATTTGCGCTGCTGCGCTGATGAAAGTGAAGAGTTTCGCCTAAATGTGAATTATTTGAACGTCACGTCTACGATTTTGATTAAGGCAGGAGAACAGCACATACTCTGTGTGCAGTAAGATGGCCAATTTATCGAGCTGTTCCAAAATTGCAATAACCTAGCACAAAATGAAACTGATAATGTCAAGTGCTTAAACAGACTATCCTTGTAGGAATAGTTAAAGAGAGAAAGAAGAAGAATGGTGGTAATATTATAAGACAACATTGTCTCTTGAACTATTTGTTCGAAGGAAAAGTAGAAGATACAACGCCGTTAAGGAAGCCGAGAACACCTCGGAGAAAGACATACTACCTAGATTAAAATAATAATGCAGAAGTTTAATAGAATGGCAGATATGGTGGAAAATATTGTAGTCAACGTCTGATCTGGGGGAAGATACCATGAACACATTTAGAAAGGAAAGACGGGCTAACGTATGTTAATTGAAAATGGGCACTTATAACATTTGAAGAATATTTTTGGAAAAGGTCCTCTATTGGAAAAGAAAAAAGACCCTCACGAAAAATCTAAATGGGCATTTGTCAGAGTAAAAGCGAGCAGTTATCAGATTTTAATTGGGACGATTTTCAGAGGTGAAAGAAGGCATTTGCAAGTAGGGCAAGGGTTACTTATTTAAAAGGAAATTTGGTACTTGTCATATAAAATGTCGCAATCATCAGATTGTGATAGTGGCACTTATGTTAGGTAATCAGGGGGCAAAGAATAGAATATGAAAACAATTATCAAAAAGGATATTGGGCTCTTTTCCGAAATAAAAAGGGGTATGTTTGCGGGTACTTGAAAAGTGGGGAGGGGGGGGGAGGACTATGCCTCATACACCCCTCCCTCTACCGTATATCTACCTCTAACATTAAATATATTAAGTCAAAGCCAGCAAACGAATTACTCAATGACCACATTAAACTTGAATTGTGACGAAGTGCATTAATATTTTGTTATCAACATCAACATTTAAATGAACTGTTTCGCCAGACGTATGTGATTTGAGTTTGTAAAAAAAAAAAAAAAAAGTATATTCATAAACTACTGGCCATAGTTGTTGCTCAAATCGAAAAGATTTCTTTTCAATATGTTTTTCAATGTTTATTTTATTTCTAGTTCAATCAATCAAGTAATATAGTGCGGTACGGTATGTAATCCCGTAGGATTTTTGTGCCAAAGTTGATTTTTTTGCTGTTTTGGCTTCTAAAGGGTCCCAATTTGCCAAAAATGATGGGGTTCAAATTTTCAGACCCCTCCTTCATTTCCTGGGGGGTCCTAGACCGGGAGCCAGTGGGGGTCAACCTAGCTGGGAAGGAAACCAATTTTAATGTGCACAGATGTAAAGATCGCATAGCTCCACATAAAAAATTGACCGTCTGGCATGTTTTAAGTGGTGGGTGTGGCCAGGGGGACGCCCCCACCAAAAAAGTGTCCCTTTTGACGACAAAATAGAATTGTGTAAAAAATATTTTAAGGAAACCTTGAACCACAATGAGTTTGGTGTCATATGAAAGAGAGTTAAATTATCCACATTTTGATACCAATTTCAAAGAATTTGGGATTAATTAACATCGCAAATTTAAGTAAAAAACATGATTTTTGTGATTTTTTTTTCGAAAATTTAATTTTATAAAAAAACATTATTTTCCATATATCAAAATTGGAGAATTGCATTTTTTCATAACTTTCCAGGAATTTGCTTATGTACAACGACAATATCCTGTGCGAGGGAGAGGTTAATATATCGTTTCAATAACAAGTTATAGCAATCCAAAGTTATTGATTTTAATATCCACAAAAACAACATTTTTGCCTACATGTGTAATAACAGTACTGTATGCATATACGTGCATTAGTGTATTAAGGACCTGCTTGGTGTGTTTACATCAAGTTTTAAAAATAACTTTGAACTAAAACCTCTAATCACCATGTATGTGGTGTCAAACGATGGATAATTAAAATATCTTCATTCTGATATCAATTTCAATGAGTGATGTAGTGTGTGAAATATAAATTTTGAGCCAAAAAGGTGCTTTATTGTAGATATTCCTCTGATTTGTGCCAGTATATCGGTATATTAACTGGACAAAAGTGATTCGACATTTAGTATTGCAGAAAGTTCAAAGGATTTAGAGCGCTGAGTGCAATTGATAAGTTCTTCTCCTGTACTCTGGGATGTTTCAAGAAATGTTGGCATTGACAGTTGCCTCCCCGCACCCCCACCCCGCCCCTTCCAGCCGCTTGTCATAATCTTGCCAATGCCCAAGACAAGTTAGTGCATCGATCAACATGAATATAATATAATATAGCCATATTTGGTTAAATGGTTTATTTTGCCTGACTACTAAGAAAACACGTGTATGCTTGTAAGCAACCAATACTCCGCATAATTCCTATTGTGATAAGATTAGAATGACATAAACTATAGTTTCGGCTAGGTATGCAAAGTTATTTTGTCTCGATTACAAATAATTCGGTACAAAAATCGAAGGATAATTATGAAACTACTTGATTCGATTGAATCTCAGTTTTAGTCTTGTGTGTTTCAAATAGGAAGTTCCAAAACCAAAATTGAGATCAATTTGAAATATTTTCTGCTTAGCCATGAATAATTTAAAATCGTTACTAACTCCTTGAACTTCTAAGGATCTCACGATTTGATGATTGGAAAATGTCATTAGGTACCAGCTTATAATTTTGACAACACATCACCGTCTACATTAGAGTTCTATCATGCCTGTTGCATAAATCATATGGTCTTTTTTAACATGTTGCTGAAGTGACATGATTTTCTGTGATTTGTTTTCTCTTTTTGGGAGGTAAATTATACTTTTGTATGCCTTTGTTGAAAAATGACAAGTCTCCCAAATTTAAAATTAGGCAAAAAAATATGCTAATTTAGAAGCATTCGTGTCAGGGCCTGCAGAACGGTAGGGCTCGAGCCCTCCTTACTTTTTTGAAAAGGTATGTTAAAGAGAAAAGGAAAGAAAGAGAGAAAGAAAGAATGAGTGACCTGCCAGTGTCACAAATGAGGTATCACAATATGCTCTTCTGACCGTAATTAAATACCTAAAACCCCTGAGCTTCCGGGGGCTCCACACTCTGGACCTCACCAAGGGCACTAAGACGGGTCCCTGAATGCTCATCTGACCATAATTAAATGCCTTAAACGCTGAGCTTCATGAGACACAGCCCCCTGTACCGTACTTCAATTAGTGACATGCCAGTGTCACAAATAAGGTATCTAAATATGCTTATCTGACCGTATTTAATGCCTAAAATCCGTGCAGCTTCCGAGGGCTTCGCCCCTTGACCCCGCCGGGGCAAATACACTGGACCCCACGCCAATTTACGCTGCACTCGCTCCTCTATGCCTGATCGTTAATACTCCACTTTGAAAAACGTTCCGCGGGGCCGGCATGTAACGTGTAAGGCGAGGCGTCAAAAATATCGATACCAGCTGGCTCCCGCCTCACGTATTGGCGGATCGAGGCTGCAATTCCGCCCGAAGCCTGGCTGGGGCAATTAATTTTCACTTATTAGCCCAGCCGGCTTGCGCCAGGCTGGGATCTGACTTTTACCCCGGAATCTTTAATCGGCCCATCCACCCCCGGCCTGGCGGCACGTCTATAATTGGCTCAGCCAGGCTGCCGCCAAAAATAGGTTGTTAAAGTTGCAACTTTAAAGTTTCCAGCTGGCGGTCGCCGTACGGAGATGCTTAAAGTTTTAGTGGCGGCAGCCAGGCGGTGATGCTTGTAGTCCAGAATCTGCACGGTCCTTTATAATTTCCCCACACTTGATCCAAGCCGTCGAAGATGGCGTTATCAACAGACTCATAATTATGCTCACCAGCCCGCGCATATTTTTTTTACACGACTGTTTAGCCACTTCAGTCAAATATACTGTGCAAACGACTAGAGACAGAGTCTAGTATTACCCTTAGCAGTTTTGTTGGATTGCTGGATCTGTACGTGTGTACATGTATACTCGTTATTTGTGTCGGGTTAAATCTATCCTCTATTCTCTTTCATTATGTATTTCTGTGTTCTTCTTCAATCTATCCTCTTCTCATTTGTCATGTATTTTTTTCTTCTTCAATCTATCCTTTTTCTCATTCGTTATATTTTGTTTTTCCTTCAATCTATCCCCAGTTCTCTTTCGTTTTGTATTTCTTTTGTTCTTCTTTATTCTAACCTTTTCTCTTTTGTTTTATGTATTTCTTTGTTTCTCCTTCAATCTATCCTTTTCTCCTTCGTCATCTATTTTTTTGTTTTAATCTGATAGATTCCCTTTCTCCTTCTTTATATGTATTTCCCTATGGTTTTTCCTTAGTCTAGATCTTTAATCCTCTTAGCTCTTCAATCATGCATTTCTATGTTCTTCCTTTGACTTATCCTCTTCTCTTTCCTTATGTATTTCCTTGTTTTTCCTTCTCCATATCCTCTCCACTATCCTTGTTTTCCCCTTTCTATAATTTCCTTCCCTGTCATGGGTGTACTTGCTTGGCTTGCACATAGTGCGCTGACGACTTAGACTCTTTCACCAGAGCACTTCTTGGATTTTTTTCACGAAAATGGCTAAACAGTTGTGTAAAAAAAATATGCGCCACCAGCCCAGCCTGAGTTTCGCCGGGCGGCGCATATTTTTTTTACACAACTGTTTAGCCACTTCAGTCAAATATACTGTGCAAACGACTAGAGACAGATTCTAGCATTACCCTTAGCAGTGTTACATAGTGTACATACTCGTTATTTGTTTCGGGTTAAATCTATCCGCTATTCTCTTTCATTATGTATTTCCTTGTTTCTCCTTCAATCTATCCTTTTCTCTTTTGTCATGTATTTCTTTATTTCTTCAATATATTATACTACTACCACTACTAATAATATTACTGCTACTGCTGTTGCTACTACTAGTCTACCACTGCTGCTTTAAGGCCTACTACTACTACTACTATTACTACTACTTTACTGTTACTGCTGCTGTTGTTACTACTACTACTACTAGGCGCGGTCCAGGATTTAATTCTTAAGGGGGGGGGGGGGGCCCACATTTGAAATTATGCGAGCCAAATATTGGTACGTAATGGTGACACCGGCAGTGGCAAAAACTTTTTTTTTTTTTTGGGGGGGGGGGGTAGACATGTAGGCCCCGCCGTTGAACGTTTCTCAGCGGGGGTCAAGGGGTGGAGCCCCCAGGAGCTCAGGGGGTATAGGCATTTAATTACTGTCAGATGAACATATTTTGATACCGTATTTGTGACACTGGCAGGACATAAAATTGTTTTGGGTCCAGAGGGCGGAGCCCCCAGAAGCTCAGGGGTTTTATACATTAAATTATCGTCAGATGAGCATAATTGTATACCTTATTTGTGACACTGGCAGGTCACGAATTGACGTGGGGTCCAGGGGGGAGCCCCCGGAAGCTCAGGGGTTTTGGGCAATAAATTACGATCAGATGAGCATATTTTGATACCTCATTTGTGACACTGGCAGGACACAAATTGGTGTTGTGTCCAGGGGGTGAAGCCCTCAGAAGCTCAGGGTTTTGTTATACATCAAATCATCGTCAGATGAGCATAATTTTATACCTTATTTGTGACACTGGCAGGACATAAATTGGTGTTAGGGCCCTAGGTGGGGTCCAGGGGGCAGAGCCACCGGATGTCAAGGGGTTTTAGGCATTCAATTACGGTAAGATGAGCATATTATTAGCAAATTGAATGACGCAATTAGCTTTTTGAATGTTGATCTACATAGTCATTTAATTTCGCACGAACTTGAATGAACGTAACATTAATTGGGATGCTAAGCTAGTTTACGAAGTTTGGCCGGAAAACCTATAGTATCATTATCATTGAGATTTAGATATTTTTTTAATTACTATAGTTTACCCAAAATTATATTTCTGTAAATGTAAATGGGTTTGTAATTGCAAAAACCAGAAAGTCCGAAATAATATGTTAACAGTTTCTTAATTCCGAAATGAAATGGACCGGGCTATTTATTATTGACATTTCGTTCTCATTTTCTTTATCACACGTTTTGTAATCTTGACACAGTTCATTCTTTCCTAATCGCTTTTTAAAACACCAATTTAGATTGGCCGCTTTTCAAAGACATGAACAAATTATTATGACGTGCGCTTACCAGCCGATAATTGATTTTTGTTCTTTCTTTTTGTTTATCCACGCACTGTAGTCCTGTAGTCTCTTTCTATTCTTTACGCGTTTTAGAAGAGGAAAAAGACGAAAAAACACACCTGAAAACAATGTGTTTATTTAACACCTTCTCGTTCTCTCAAATGTTCTCAATGTCTAGCCATGATAATTCTGTCTCATTTTGTCTCGACATGCCACTATTGCCAATATAAAGATCCTCTAATGCCCCATTGTACTACTTGTAGCTACTAATTGCTCCCTCTATATAGAAGACAAGCCTTTAATAAATCGGTGACCATTGGTCCCCATGATCCTCTCTTCTTATGTTAATCGAGAGCTGAGTTGATGAGATAGCCATCTGTCAGTGAGCACCCTGGGCGGTCTATTAACTCCTAGCCAAACTAGTACAGTCCGTCTTTAAAGACAACATTACATCTATGCCTAGGAAATGAAGGCCTATTTATTATCCGCTACTTTACTACGCCTCTGCAAGTATCCTGATGGGCCTTTGCCATTTGGGTCCGATCGTTCACGAGACCTGCCCCCCCTCCCCCCCCCCCCCCCATCCTCACACACACACATGCCTTGCCGAGACATCAACATGGTATCAAATGAACACCTATTCTACTGACCAAATATTTAATTGGGCGATTCCCAAATCCTTAATCCCCAACCCGAACGATAGAATCTGGCAAACCGCAAATCTGGACAACGGCAATCGAACAATAACGTTGAGTCGCTGAGCGCGCGACTACGTATAGTAAAAGCTATATGACAATAAATGCTTAAAGAGCTCGCCGTTGACTTGTTTGTAAATGGGGACTTTTAGATTTGCGTGGACTGAAACGTGTGACGTCCTTTCAAGGCAGTGCATTAAAAGGACGTCGACCGTAGCAATACACATTGTCTTCGTGCAAAACTAAAAGTCCCTAATAACCGATAAAGGTGTACGTTAGATACAGTATTTGATCGTGGATCCTAACTTTTCCTTTTCTTTTCGTATATGTCTGTTTAACTTTATGTTTTCTATTTG